>CAHIKZ030005474.1:942500-1117500 GCA_903632075.3 Acanthosepion pharaonis | reverse complement strand
ATCATGTATCTTTCGATACATGACTGACGAAGCAGATTTTTTTCCCGCAGAAGGTTTCTTTTTCTTTCTGCAGTAGACCAGTTGCCATCCATAGAACCTGGTCTGTTTACCCATAGCTGTTGGGAGAAGAAGAGTTTAGAAGTATGACAAAGCTGAGATTAGTCCAATATGAAGTATATTTTACACATGAAACATACAAACACGACAAGTCTCACATTAATCGAAAGTTAAAGCATATGTTAAATATAATATTTATAATCAAATATTTGAGAAATTTCAAATTCGTCCAAGTTTAAGCACATTTAAAACAAGATGCATATAAGCATAAGTGTCAACATAGTCCAAATTTAAGCATGAAGCTTATAATTATTACACGACTCAGATTAGTCCAAAGTTAAGCATTTTGTGAACAGGATCCTTATGAGCTTAAGTTTCAGATTAGTCTAAAATTAAGCATATTATAACATGAAACATATGCATGAAAAGTATCAGATAAGCATATTTTGAATATGACCTCCATAAACATAAAACTCAGATTAATCCAATATTGAGTATATTTTAAACATGAAGCGTATTAGCATGACAAATCACAGATGAAAATGAAACATGATATTTATAAGCATGACAAACCTCAAATTAGTGCAAATTTAAGCATATTTTAAACAAGATGCTTATAAGCATATGTCTCAGCTTAATCCAAAATGAAGCATATTATAACATAAAACATTACAAGGCGAGCATTAATTCAAATTTAATCACATTTTAAACATGAAGCTTATAAGAAAGACAAGTCTCATATTAGTAAAAAATTAAGCATGTTTTAAACATGAAGTTTATAAGCACGACAAGTCTAAGAATAGATTCAAAGTTTTGCATATTTAAACATGAATCTCATAAGCAAGACAAGCCTCAGATTAATTAAAATTAATCAGCTTTTAAACATGAAGCTTATAAAATTGTCATGTCTCAGATTAGTCTAAAATTAAGCATATGTTAAAAATGAAGCTTATAATCCTGTCAAATGTCAGATTAGTCCAGATTTAAGCTTATTTTAAACATGAAAATTATAAGCATAAGTCTTAGATTTGTCCAAAATTAAGTGCACGTTTTAAACATGAAGCTTATAAGCATGTAAAACCTCAGATTGGTACAAAATTAATTATATTTTAAACATGAAGCTTATAAGCATGACAAATCTCAATTTAATTCATATTTAATCATATTTTAAAAATGAAGTTTATAACAATGATAAATGTCACATTATTTCAGCATTAAGCATTTTTACTCATGCAGCATATAAGCCTGACAAGCCTTAGATTAGTAAAAAATTAAGTATAAATTATGAAGCTTATAATCATCATAACTCTCAGATTCGTCCAAAATTAAACATATTTGAAACAAGTTCATTATTAGAATGAGAAATCTCCGATTAATTCAAATTTAAGCATATTTTATGCATTCAGCTTATAAGCATGGCAAGTCTCAGATTAGTAAAAAAATTAAGCATATTTTATTCATGAAGCATATAACCATGAAAAATCTCAGAGTAATTAGTAGCGAATGCCTACAATACAAGTGTCAGAGCACATGAGCCAATATTAAGTTTTAAGTAAAATGTAATAACAAGAAACTTTATAATTACAATTAGAAACACAGGACCCACGCGAAAATGGGGCCTAGTGAATTTAACACTCACAAGATAAGAGAAATATAAGAAATCTACTTCACCTGCCTTCGCTATGGCAGAATATAGACAAAGAAAGATGGTAAAGTTTGAGAAATCTTAGAGCCATTCAAGACTATTAAATATTGGCAACATCAATTTACAAGAATTCCAAAAGATCGTCTACTCATACCATTATGATAGCCTCAAATGTAGAAGATGGACTCGATTTTATGAGGACCTTGAAGAAAACTACTACTACTACTACTACTACTACTACTACTACTACTACTACTAATAATAATAATAAAAGATTTCAAATAAGGAACTTGCAACAATATCATGTTGCTATGTCTGTTCCCGTGCGATCATCGAAGTTAAGCAACGCCGAGCAAAGTCAGTACCTAAATGGGTGACCATTTGAGAATACCAGGTATGACTCGGACTTGTTAATCGAAAAACTCAGTCCCAATTCTTGTTTGGTTCGTTATATTCACTTACCAGTAAATACTTTTGGGAAAGATACATTTCCACCTCTTCTCGTCCCAGCTATGGGTTAATTATTAAGACATACATCACAAAATCATCATTATCATAGAAATATTCTTACAATGTAAACTTGCCGTCCTGGGTATGACGATAAACTACGTCCAACAACAATGCCTTTGATCTGGAGGTTTTGAGCATCGTGGAACCACCTCTTAATTGTTGGTGTTTCTAGGTCCACCCTGACCCGAGGTGGTAGTACCTGTTAGGGTCCCAGCCATGGGCAAATAGTTAACCCCCAAACTGGTGTCAAAACACTATGAAAGTGTAAAAATAGATTTTAATACCAGAAATACTTTTTTTAAAAAAAAAATATTGCCAGCAATACATTTTTTAAGAAAAAAAATATTACCAGCAACAAAAATTTTGTTGGCATTAAATAACCCATTGATGTTGATATGCCGTAAAACAAAACAAACCAAACCAAACAATGTAAACTTGTCTTATGACTAAATAACCTGCAAATGTATAAGCCGTAGAAAACCAATAAATAAATTAAAAATAAGATTTTAGAAAACTGTCAAATTTTAGGGGCCTGCAAATTTGCTGTGGGGTGATTTCACAGTGGAGGCTTGTATTTGTACTAAGTCGGTTCCAAAATAGGTTCGACCTACAAAACGTTAGGAACTTGATATAAATAGTATTTACGCAGAGTAATCTAGTTGTGGTCGCTGATACTTTAGTATTCGACTAACTGTCGTCCGACATCGACTCACTGACCTCCTCCCACGTTACTCTTACTACTCCTACTTATTATAGGTAGGAGAGTCTCTTAACTATAGAATAGGTGTGTTCCACTATAACAAAATTAAAATAACAAAAATGTGAAAACTTAAAACTAAAATTATTCGTGTTGCAATAGCGGCGTTAGGTATGAAGGGTACCGAAAATTATGTGAGTAAAATTCATGGACGAATCAGTATCTCGGAGCTATATAAGATTACTTTGTGCGGAACTGCAACGATCATCAATCTAAACGAAACGTCGCAAATGTGCATAGATAATTCTCTTACAGTGCCTTTTTTTTTGACACACATACCCTGAAGGGGACTTGGTAATTAGGCGCTTAAAAATTCTCTCTGGCTAGATGATTCCACGCAAAATAATAAAACAAAATGTGCTTACTGAAATGGCAGTACCTACAGTGTATAATGTATTTTCAAAAATACTATTAAAATTCAACGATCTTTAAACGGAAATCTAAAAAATATAGCCAATGAAAACATCAATTATTCCAGTTGTGCTTGAGACTCGTTGTCCGATTGTAAAAAGAAAGTTCTGTTAGTCTAATTGAAGACTATGCCTTAAAAACACAGAAAATTATTCTCAAAATTACAGCTCAAATCTAACAAAAGACTATGTAAAATGCGTGTGATCTTATTTTGGACCTGAAAAGTAATTAGTATACAACAGAAATCAAAGGAAATAATAATAATAATAATAATAATAATAGTGATGATGCTGATGATGATAATGATGATGTAGAGCATCAGTTTGTCAACTGTGTAAATTAATAAAAGAATAATGGTCAATTTAATCGGCTTAGTTCGATAGTTGTTTTTCAGATGTGCAGGATTTATGTATTCTATGATCTGTAATGACGTTTTCGCAAGACAGATAATTCTGTCCATACGTTTGAAGTCACGAGTAATTAACATTGACAAAAGGAATAAGGTCATAATTTTAGAAATGGCAGTAACAAAATATGGATTTTATTTAAGCCGACGAAAACGTAGGGACGAATAAAGCCGGCTAAATAGATTAAACGTATTTGTACCTTTGAATATGATAAGGATTTATAAAATAAGTATGATTCGAAATTTAAAAAACTTAGTCTGGCTGATGACTTCACCACTGGGAACCCAACAAGAATTCTATTGATTCATAGTTGGAATTATGAGCCAGGCGAGCTTGTTAACCATTCACATTCTACCTACTCGATTACAAAAAATTAGTATAAGAAACCAGGAAATTCTACTTAAATTTTGCTGCACAAGGACTAGTTTCGTGTCATACTGAAAAGAGCGATACAGAAACCATATCACTTGAGAACTTTCAATGATGGCACGAACTGAAGGATATATATATATATATATATATATATATATATATATATATATATATATATATATATATATAGAAAAAAATCAAAACATAATCAAGATGTTCTACACTTTTAGATAAAAGATTAGGAAGGATCCTGCAGCAATACTGGAAAGAGCGATAACAGACAATGGACTTGAGAAATCTATTTTCCTGAAAAATTATTTAAAGAGAAAGATGTTATAATTTTCAGCTGACTGCAACAATGGCTACTCGGTCAGTGCATATCGAATATATGCTTAGATGATTAAGAAAATTACTGTTATTGTTAAGGTTGGCTTAGTCTAAATCATATGCAAAATCTATAAAGGAATCGTTGTGTCTTCTCTGTCATATCTATTTTACATTCCTTTCTGAGCCAACTCGTTATTTTCACTACATACATCATTGACATTCGTCTCTGGTGACATTTTCTGCGAATTCTTCGTAGATCATAAGGACGGAACCGCAGCAATACTGTGGCGTTTTCAGTGGTAAGTTAAATTTTGACGGGGATGAGTTGCTAGACCTATACTCAACTGTCCGATTTTAGAATTGCACCCCGGCTAGACTAGATGCAGCCCAATGCTAATAATGCCAGTTTACCTTGCTATCTTATCCATAACTGGGCGAATATTGGTCCATGTTATTCGAAAGAGCATTAGTGAAAACTAAGCACAAACTTCTATTTATGTGAATCATATCTATCAGTTTCCATGAATATTTTTTCTGCTACACACACACACACACACACACACACACACACACACACACACACACACACACACATATATATATATTAAGAAATGGACAAGGTCCGACAATTTATTTATTAAAGACATTTTTTTATGTTTAAACGTTGTTATTTATAGATACAAGTATTTAAGCAAATGCTCTGTTTATGATAAACAGTATTAAATAACATTTACCGGCCTGAATGTCCGAGAAATTTTCATAGAAAATATTCGTTCTTTGACAGGATTCGAACCTGCATCCTATACGGAACCGTCATTTACGCTGACGTGCCTTACCAAAGAACCTTTTCGGTAGACAAGGTCGAATTTACTGCTTATAAACTTCAATCTTCCACGAATCTCGTACATTCATAACTGCTCTGGCGTATCAAATGTAAACAAATGACGTCATATATTAAGAAATGGACAAGGTCCAACAATTTATTTATTAAAGACATTTTTTATGTTTAACGTTCTATGAAAATTTCTCGGACATTCAGGCCGGTAAATGTTATTTAATACTGTTTATCATAAACAGAGCATTTGCTTAAATACTTGTATCTATAAATAACAACGTTAAACATAAAAATGTCTTTAATAAATATAATATATATATATATATATATATATATATATATATATATATCAGGAGCCACTCAAAGTAGAGGATTATTGAATGCTGTTATCATATGAACGTAAGAAGAGAAGGTAAAAAATGCAGATTGTGTGGATTCTTAGGTAAGATAACGGTTGACTTTATACTTGAAAAGTTTCAGATTGTAGCAATCGCAGAAGCATCCTCTCCGGTGTCTGTTCCATAAAATTGCAGTTCTTGGAAAAAATCTGTCCGAATGGAAATTCCCTCTTACTAATGAGGTATAAAGGGAATTAGGATGATTCTTTCTAGTGTATGTATTATGGTGGCTCTTAGATGTGAAGGTCTGAACGAGTGGAACGAATGACGGTCGTTCGTATACATTTCAGACTGTATTAAATTGGGGATTCACTTTTCTTTACAAATGTTCTTTACGCAAGCATGTCGACATAATAGTATCTGCAATCCTCTATTCAAATGTCCCCACCTTTCAGGTGCATGCTAGCAGATTCAAGTGAAAACTTGACCAATGTTGGTCAATGGACTGAATCTATATACACGAACAATGGTTACCAATGGAGTCAGTTATAAAACTGACAATTTTTTTTATCTATATACTCAAGTATACAAATGATCAATATTTACCTATAGGCTCGAGTATAAACACGTCCAATACTTACCTATTGTATCATGTACAAATCTGATCAATATTTAGCTACAGTCTTAAGTATAAACCCGGCTTACGACCATATAGCGTCGAAAAACCGGTTCCCGTACAATCAGCGAAGTTAAGCAACGTTGAGCCTCGTCAGTACCTTGATGGTTGACTGCTTGGGAATGCCAGGTAATGTAAGCTTGGATATGCAGGTGGTGTAATGGATAATGGCTCTCAATTTTTAATCGGAGAGCCAAGTTCTAATTCCGGTTGGATTCATTATATTCATTTATGCGCAAATATCTTTGGGAAGGGTATGATTCCAGCTCTTCTCGCCAGGACTTGTATCATTAAATCATTATTATCTAAAAAAACTCCTCGTAATCTAAAACAATACTTTCTGGCTTTAAATAACCTAAAAAATGTAGATAAGCCTTTAAAAAAACAATCATTCAATTATATGTTGTTCATGATGACGGTCTTTGAGTATAGAATCCAGAGGTTAGCAGTGAATATTTCGAAGACAGTAGGAAAGCGTTGTTCAGGTTATCAGTGGATATTTTGGTAAAAGTAGCAGAGCGTATTTCTTTATTCTGTTCCTCTTTGCCTGACAAGCTGGCACTGGACATTCGGATAGAGTAAAGAAAATGGCCGCCTTTATACACGACGGATTGAATATTCTACGTCTTCTGATTGGTTAACCTTCTATTGGTGGACTATAAAGTGTGTCAAGTCATTTGGGTTAGCTAACTAGTTACATAATATACACAAAAAACTGCAGCATTATAAACCCGGAAAATAAATAAGTATAAAACAATCTTTACCTGTAGACCTTAAATAAGAATAATAAGTATCTCTACCTATAGACTATAAATTAAAACTATTGGTTAATCAATGTTAGTCCTTTAAGAGATGTATTTGATATCAAATAACACAGCAACATAGCCTAACCTTCATAGAATTGGTGTTCCTTTCATTTTCGGTTTCATTTTTAGAAATTTTCTAATTCAGCTTTTTTTTTTTTTCAGTTGTTCGTTTTCTTGATAACTGACACTCACGTTTATTCTCTCTTTTCCCTGTTGTCTAATAATCCGGTAGCAATTCGATAGCCAAATGAACACAATATTAGGACAGTTGCTCTCTTTTTTTTTCATTATTTCCTCTCCACATAATGCCTATCGATGCTAATACTGGGAAGTTCAATGAGTAAGTTCAAATCTCTAGTTATTCTACAATTCTTTTCTCTTTGGTGCTGTAAAGGTTTCAGCTGAACAATGAAATAAAATTTTGATATTTGGTTATTTAGTGAGATTTTACGAATTCGATCATCTGTTTATATGCTATTTAGGAGATAAAAGTTATTTTCAGATATTAAAAAATTAGTTTCCTTAAAAGTTAATTTGTCATTTTTCAGAAATTCATCATATTCAAACAATTATTGAGTGATATGAAATTATTAAATTGTGATGAACGATCGCTTACTATTGATGAATGAAATTTCTTCATATTTAACTTTTTGTCTTTATCCAAATTTTCTGAGATCTTTTGTACATTCTGCGATCATTATACAAGCAGCATAGACTGGATATAATAACTAAGCTTTCCGACTGGATTTAAGCACCTGCTCTTGATCGTTTGCCTTACCGGGACATCACCTTACTGATCAGGCTACACAAACTAACCAGTAGATGTCATTTAAGTATAAGAGTTAAAATGCGATAGGGACCAGACAAAAGTAAGATGAAATGAAAACCACGCCAGAAAGTGAAATAATGTTTAATCGTAAACTAAAACTTAGTAAGCAAAGAAAGAGCATTTTCTTCTAAGTTAACCGAGTTGAGTCATATCTAATAAAACCGTAACAAAAAAAAATATTCGTTTATTCTTCTACTCCTATGTGCTGTGTCTCTTCAAGGCACGTCTAATCATGGCTCTCCAGATCTTCCTATGATTTGGGGACACTTAGAAGTTTTTCTACTTTTACCAAGTACTCTGATCTTCTGTTCCCCCATTTATTCACACAAGCTCGTCACGTAAGTGGCGAGTTGTCGTCAACTTCTCTTTGAGTGTTAAGCTTTTTCAATTTTAGCAATTTTTTCACATTTTGCTAAAGCCCCTCAAAATCGTCCCGCTATGGATTCGCATAAGCACGTCATGTAGGTGACCCGCTGCCTTCCCCTAATTTTTTTCCCCTCAGTATGCCCTGTGAGGGTCAAGCTTTCCAAGCCATCCTTCCTCGTTATGTTCCCAAGGAATTTTAGCTCTCTTTCTGATTCTGAATATAAGTGTTCTTTCTGGTGTCATTTTCTTTAAGACTTTCTGGTTGCTTAATAGCTTCGTCCATGGAATTCTCAGTATCCTTCTGTATACCCATATTTCTGTTGCCTTCAGTTTTCTCTCCATCCCTGGGGAGACTGTTCATCATTCGCTGCCATATAAGACGATGGATATCACATAGCAATCCAGCACACTTCTCTTTGTAACGAAATCTTTCTGTTTCCCAGCACTTTGCTTAGTTTTTGGAAGGCATATTTCGCTAGTTTAATGTGTGATCGGATTTTTTTCTACCCCCTATTAAAACACATCCCAGATATTTAAACTTTTGAGATGAATGATAACTATTATACTCGGATTCAACGTGAGGGTTAAGTTTTTAAAAAGCCCTTATTAAGTGTCCAATGAGTCTCATCTGTCTTTTCCTGATTTTGATAAGAACTGTTCTTTCTGTTACAATTTTCTTTAAGCCTTCGTTGTTGCTTATTCTCTCCGTCCCAGGAATTCTTAGTATCTGTCTGTAGAATCGCAATTCTATTGCTTCCATTTTTCTCTACATCTGTAGTGAGATTGTCAATTTTCCTGTGTCTTAGTACTTTGTTTAGCTTTTGGAGCGAGTTTTTTTCTCTATTCCAATGAGTGTTCGGATTTTAGTGTTCTATTTTTCTAGTTTCTGTTAAAACACTTACCAGATATTTAAACATCTGTACTTGTTTCGTAGTTCACATGTTGGGATTTTCGTTTACTGATAACCACAATTTTGACCCCCTCCCACCCATCAAACCCAGTGTCATCTGTGTATCTTATATTGTTAAGTTTACACCCACCGATAGCAAAACCTGGTTGGATTTTCAGCTTCCTTACGATAGCCTCGCTATAGAGATTTGATAAATCTGGAGAGAAGACATTCTTATCTTACGCACTTTTCTATTCTTGTCTACACAATTCATTTTCTATCTATATGCAGGCGGATTGCGTCCAGTGTAAGTTCTGGATTATTCTAAAATTCTTTCCCAATAGATTGAGTTTTCCTAATAGTTCAAATAGATTTATTGTGCTGTATCTTG
Organism: Acanthosepion pharaonis; assembly: GCA_903632075.3. Taxonomy (NCBI): domain Eukaryota; kingdom Metazoa; phylum Mollusca; class Cephalopoda; order Sepiida; family Sepiidae; genus Acanthosepion; species Acanthosepion pharaonis. Next base: position 1,107,884 of record CAHIKZ030005474.1, on the reverse strand, counting down.
TCAAATGTTTTTTCTTAACTGTACATAATAATAAAAACAACAAAGAAACTAGTATATCTGGATAGATCCAAGCTATTTTTATCGGCTGGTTGTCTTGAATTATGTTCGTGTGAAATGATCAGCCTAAGACTTCATTATCATAATATTCCAAAACGCTCGTTTCTGCAACGGTTAAATTGGCAGCCATGTTTATTTCGAAAATGATTATGCTTTAGTTTTAGCCTCAGGGTCTAGGATAACCATATTTCTTGACGGTTCGATGATGGGCTAAAATTTAAGGAAAAACAAAAGCTTAAAGAAGCATAATTAGAGCTTCGAAGGTCGACTTTATCGCCGCATATTAATTGCATCCATAATAATTGGAAAGATTTGAATCTTGCAAGATTACGCATACAGCTTCTTCTTCATATTGCGACGCTCGATCTGTGTGTTGTACATTTAGAATTAAGATAAAGACGGCGTTGATGGTCAGGAATCAATGCAAATATTATAAGAGAACGGCTATTATATATAAAGCTAAAGATTTATTAAACAAATACGTTAATATTTTCATTCACCTTAGTTATAATGGCAGACTAGTGCTAATTTCTGAGCATACTCATCTGCTAGAGACGCTAGTCAAACCCTATTACAAGCGCCCGTTCAATCCACAGATCACACATGTGCATCAAGCATCAACTATGATGAGCGGGGCTTAGTCACAGTTTCCCGAGGAGAGCGCATAATCTGGCGTGAGCAATTTTTTGAACAAGGCTATCATGCTCAAAACCTCGATCACTATGACATGTGACTTCGCGCGAGCACTACCATCGACAGCTTCCGAACAGTTCCGTGTAGCCATTTTGACGAGTATGCTTAAATAGTACCATCTAGTCACTTATCTGCATAACAAAAGACTGCTTACATGACATGGACTGAATTTCACCGTAGAAACATTTAAAGGTGATCGCCATATTATCCACTAATAATGATATCATTTTTACAAATATTTACACAGTAACGTTACAAGAATTTTTAACATGCCTATTAATTTTGCTACTGTCCATATATTAATTTATATATGACCTCTAAGTGACCTAAACGTGAGAGTATAAACTGAGGTACTGAATTTAGACATCCTTAAAATGCGACAATATAAAGAATGCAAAAAACATATACTGGTGATTAAAATTTAACAGTACTACTATTACTACTCATACTACTACGTTGTGACTAAACAACAGGAAGCAAATATAGTAATAATACAATATACTTTGAGCTCATTGTAAACATGGATCTTCCGTTCCCTAATAGGTTAAAAAATCGTCCATGTAAAACTAGGTCCTATGAAACAGGATACGAGTTCGCGTCCGTCCGGAAGGTCCTTCTTTATTACGATCCTATGCTGCATGATTTAGTGTCCAGAAGGTATATTTCAACGTCGACCATTATGATAAAAAGCAACACGAAAAAAAGAAACCAAATTATAAAATAATAATATCCTTGAATACATTCTTGAATATAACCGATATCCAATTAACAATTATTTAAGTGTTATGCTGTTGATTTGGGGTTAGTAGAGACAAACGCCAAATAACACGTAACAATAAAAAGGGTTTTAATAGGTTGGTAAATAGGTACAGAAATCGCTCGAGTAGTCAATAACTAGCTCAGCTAAGCATTGCTCTGTCTCTTGACATGCCACTTATTTAAAGTCTTTGTTTGCAGACAAGTTCATCTTCAAGAGGGGTGGTAGGTTTCCGACACAACATTAAGCGTGATTGATATCGTGAACAGTTAAATATTTATTTATATCACCCTCAGAAGATGAACCTTAATGTAAATAAATATATGTTTTATTCACTTTGCAGAACTGTCATTGGAAAAGGTAGGGATCCATATGTTCACCCCTATATATTGGTTAAAAAGTAGGGAAGTCTGGGTCTCTCGACTTGAGAGCCAGCAAGTCTAAGAGAAGGATTACTCTAAATTCAAACCTTTGTAAATATTAGGAGTGAATTTTACTCTTTAACCTCTGTAGGGGGACAACCAGAGAGAAGGATTGCAATGAATTTTAAGCCAATCAGAAGATGAACAGGTTCGTTCAGGCTATCACACATAAGAAACATCTACTGTTTTCAGAGATGCAGTATATCAATGACACTTACAGGACTCGTGGTCATGGGATTCATGATAATATTTTACCTGAATAGATTTGCTAACCTCTAGGAATCTAAGGTCATGATGAAAATAAGATAATTCGTCATTAAAACACAGTCCCTATGATTGTATTGAATATTTCCAGTAATATTTATTAGGATTGAATTATGTATTTCATATATAGTGACATCTGATATATCACTCACTAATCTACTTTTCAATATATATATATATATATATATATATATATATATATTATATATATATATATATATATATATATATATATATATATATCAGTCGATAAATCTACTTTCAAAATCTACCACGACTCTAACTGTAGAAGTCATAACATAATTTGCCTCTTAGTATGCATACTATGTCAGAAACAATATGTGGGAAAAACTGAATGGCCCTTTCACAACAGAATTAATAAATATCGGAATCGGATCAAGTCGGCTACCCAAGAAAGATTATTACCTTTAGAACACCATTTCCGTCTATGTGGGAAGATGATTAAAGGCATATATATATATATATATATATATATATATATATGTATATATATATATAAAAGTAAACATTGAAGTCAACACTTTGAAGCGACAGAATGTTTCATGCTAGATGCAATCGTCAGGCCACGAGTGTTATTTGTTTTTCTCGGCTATTTATATATACGGGTCAGTGGTGGATTATGGGTAGTCTATTATGGCGGTTATTTTGCCGGAACTCGTTTATTTGTTTATCTATATAGTTAAATTATTTTGCTTGTTTTTATTTATTTTTTATTTTAATTTTAATTTTTTATTTATTTTTAATCGGTGTTTTATTAACGTAGTAAAATTTCTTTATATTACTATTTCTTTATTTACTATATTCTTAGTTAATAGTTTTGTTTTGGTTTGGGAAGATAATTAAAGCTATTTATTCAATTTTGGGGTTGACTGCTGCAGTTTATTTTAACTATTATTTTGGCGGGGGCAGTTCTTCATTTGTTTATTACTTCATTAATTTATTTGGATTGATTATCTTTAATGCTTTTTTATAACGGTTAATTTGTCGGGATCGGTTTATTTATTTGAATTAATTTAGATTAATCTTTTTTACTTGTTTTTATTATTTTTTATTATACTTTATATTTTTATTTACTCTTTTCAGTTTTCGATTTTTAAATAACGTAGTATTTTTTATGGTTATATAACTGTTATAGCTATGTTTTTCGTCCGAATTTTGGTTTGATTTTTATAGTCTAACTAATATTTTGGTCATAAGGGTTTGTTAATTAGTTTATTATTTACTTTATTTGTTTGGGTTCATTGATTTTGTTTTTTATTTTTTGTTTATTTATTCTATTTCGTCTATTCTAACGGGTGTGATTTGATAATTTGTTTGGGTTAATTTATTTTGCTTATTTTATTGTCATTTTGTTTATTTATTTATTTTCTTTTATTAGTTTTCGATTTGTAAGTAACGTAGTAAAAATTTGTTTTCATGTCTGCATTTTGAGATGAACTCGGATCGTTTATTTAATAATTTATTTTGGCCTGGGAAGGTAATGATAGCTATTTTTCCTCCAAGCAAAGTTTGCAAGTTTTTGATTGGTTGTTGTAGGCTGATAATCTTTTCCTTATTTTCCAAGATACTTTTGGTGTGATGTGCGTTTTGTTTTTAATTTCCCAGATATACTTCGAAAGCATTGTGCTTTTTTTTTTTTGCATTGTTACTATTTGTGAAAGATGTTTTGTGTGCGTAATTTCTCAGTTTCAGTTACTCCTATATATACTTTTCCTACTTTATCTGGTGATTTTATCGTGGCTTGGTATATTACGTTGTTTTATAAGCAATTACCGTTTAAGAAAATAAAAATAAATAAATAAATAAATAAGATATGAAATAAAAATAAATAAAAACAAGCAAAATAATTTAGCCCATATATATAAATAAATAAATAAACAAATAAGCGAGTTCCGGCAAAATAACCGCCAAAATAGACTACCCACAATGCACTACTGACCCGTATATATAAATAGCCGGGAAAAACAAACAACACTCGTGGCCTGACGATTGCATCTAGCATGAAACATCCTTTGGCCTCTAAGTGTTGAGTTCCATGTTAATTTTTATATTTACACATGCTCTCTGACATTGAGCACTTTATCCCATAAATATAGCACACCTTAAGAGTATATTTTCTTCATATATATATATATGTATATATTTAATAATTTGGTAACTATTCTCATTTCCCTTTCTGTGCTTAGGTAATATTTAATACCAGTTAATACCTCGTTAGTCTTATTGATCTTTGTGTCGCTTGCCCGTTTTCGTCCATCGAACGAGAGAATATGATATTTCTGTACTATCAGACTCAGATTAAACACAGAACCATATGTTTTAACCCCTCACTTGAATTGCATAAGTCATATATCTACTGATGGAATAGAATAAAGGGTTTGTTTTGAAATTCTGCTAAGTTTCCTGAGTACAAAATCTTGCAGATAGACGGAAGTGAAAACGACCAAACTATTGTGCGTATAACAGCCAAAATAAGCATGCTGTTCGGGCAATTACAGACAATATAATAATAATGATTTCTCACCTTAAAGATTTTGTCAATGTTCATAGAAGTACACATGCTATTAGTTGTAAGATAAAGAATAATTATCCTGATTATCTACACCTTATACCTGGAAGAAAGTCGTTAGTTGCATCTGATATAAAGCCGAAGGATGCGGATATCAAAACATTCAATAATCATAATACAAAGACAATAACTCTTTCCGAAACATTAAGGCAGAACTTACAGTTGGATGGCCCCAATTATTTACTAAATACAGGCCAATTCAAATATAAATATTCCAAAAGAAAACTGGTTTTATTTGCAACATAAAAGTATAGACTGATGAAAATTGTCCTTAGGTTTTCAACTATTTTAGCAAAACCTCCAAAGATGGAAATTTTGATTCAGAATGGTACGTATAAATAATTTGCTTTAAGAATTTGCAAGACTTGAACAAGTAACCATATACACAATACCTAATGAATACCAAAAGCTTACTGGTTAAAACTAGGCAATAAGAAGTATCCCCTCAAAAAAAGAAAACTAATTTGGTAATGACTGAAACATAACTAAGAATAGAGCAACTAACTTTGCACTTTCGAACTTTATATATTCGTACCCTATCATTGTAAATCTGAGCAGTAATACGCTGAAGATGAAAAAATAATAATATAAATCAGTTGATAAAATAACAAATAGGTATGATCATATGGAGTTCATTTTACTACGTAGAACGCGAGCAGATCTAAAATCTGAAGAGTGATCATACGCTCAAAGAAGCTTCTTGCATCGAATGCCTACTGCAAGGGTTGGCAACCTACGGCCCGCTGGCCGGATCCGGCCCGCGAAGGCATTTTGACCGGCCCGCGAGCCTGATTACCAATGACTCTATTTTTAACATGAGAGACGAGGCTTTCATATTTTTAACATGAGAGACGAGGCTTTCATATTTTTTATGACCCTTGGCTACATTAAAAGATAGCAGAAGCGAAAGGAACGATAAAGTGAAAGAGGCCAGGGAGGGACTGACATGCGAGGTAGCAGAAATCTAAAAACAGTTAAACATACGCTTATTATACATACATGCCTCATGAATGTGTTGATGATACCGCATGTGTACGTACGTAAGTGTATATGTTTGCAACTATTTGTACTCGTATGTATGGGTATATGTGCTTTGTTTTTGTGTGATATGTGTGTGTGTGTGGTTCGTTTGTGGAACAATTTTCCATAACAGTTTCAAACCTACACGTCATAATTTCATCCATTTCACTTCGGTTGATTTTTTTCACTTTGAAGTATTTTGACGTTCCTTGAGGAAAAGTAATTTTTGTTAGGTGTTTATTTAATTTTAGATTTTCTTTTGTTTTTCTGATTTCTCAATGTTTATTTTCATTATGGTTTTAAATATTTAGATTGACAGGGGTCTGCATATGTAATTTTCCTTAATTTCTCATTAATGGCCTTCGTCCGGCCCGCGACCCGCCATTATAACACGATCCGGCCCGCGGGGACGAATGAGTTCCCGACCCCTGGCCTACTGGGTCTAAAGGTCAGGCTTTCATCTCCTTGATCCAATAAAAGAGGTACTAGGGCGTAAATGTTATGGAGGTGATGAAGAAGAGGATACTGCTGTAAGGAATTGGCTACATCAGCAACCAGCTTCACAAGAGACACTAGTATGGCTATCGAGCATACATGTAATTGTTTAATTGATGTTTGCAGACATTTACTTGACAGTGAGTTCAATTTTGTCATTCTTGGAGAATTTACCATTCGACTCTCTTGAAACCGAATTGAGAAAAGGTACTGGCGGTACTTATTTTATTAGAGTATAAAATGTTATTCAGAAATTTCATATTCAAAAAACAAAATTACTTCTTCTGTTGAAAGTTGACGTTTGGGAGTATAGCCATGATCCAGGACATAATTGCCCAAAATGTGCATATCTTCTGGATTAATTGGCATACCGAACATTTGATCACTTGCCAGACCTAAAAACTGGTATCTCCAAATATATTAAAATGCCGCTTTTTATATAGCAAGATACATCAAATGAAAAGAATCTTTTAGAGAGGAGGAAATATTTAATGAAACTGATTTTAATTATTAGTATGAAAGCTTTTTTTTTAAAAAAGAAATAGATCGTGGTGATTTAAAGTTCCACTGGATACCATTGTTCTATGATTTTTTTTCTGATTCATAATTTTTCAATGTTGTTAAATTAAAGGTTTGTAGAAATTCTTTTAGCAAAAATCTTCACGTTTCAGTACAAAGAGAGTGTATGGAATTATATTGTCAAATATATTTTTTCAAGAATTATTATTTTTTTGAGTCAAGTAAAGAAGCAGCACTAAAGGTTTTGAAGTTGTCTTGAAGTTTTAGCAATCTGATCAATTAGAAATAATTAGTGATTTTTAAGAACAAAGTAACTCATTATTTCTGCAAGAGCCTCGTGTAAGATACATGTTGAAGTTTTATTGATGACAAAATCATTTTCTTATTGAATTAATCTGCTTGTTCTGTATGGTATAAATATGGATTTTGAAGCTTTGTTTTTTAATTTTCATGAAGTAAAATCGGTTTCTTTTTTAATTATAGGTTTGTTGTTTTTGCTATCTGAACAGTAAGAAATATCTTTTATAAACAAAGGGACACACTGTTCCTACGATGTTGTGTAAATATATATTTCTTTGTAATTTATTTTAAAGGGTAAAATCACTTTTTTCAAATATGGCTTTTTCTTTTTTGTGCTTCTGATTAGTAAGAAAAAGAAATTGATCATTAGAAAAAAGTAAAAGGTAAGATGACTTTTCTTTTTGAATACAGGATTTTGTTGTTTGTGCTTTCTGGTCAGTAAGAAAAAATAATTGATCATTAGAAACAAAGGACTTACTGTTTCTGTAATACCATTGTGTACCAACTTTTTCTTTTATAGTGGAGCAGGGAATCTGAGGAGGTCTTTTTCTCTTTTTTTTACCACAATATACAACTCATGATCTTTCGACAAGTAAAAATTCTCTAAAAAATCTCACATGAAAATAAAAAAATCTCTTATTGAAACATTATCCATTTGCATTTGTTTATTCAAAATTACCTGTCTTTTTATTTATAGGAATTCTACAGTAATAGTTAAATTTTCTAATTAGTTAATTGTGGTTCTTGTTTTGGTATGTAAAACACATAAAAATATCAGACTAATCCCACAGGGGAAATTTTCCCTCTGTTTGAAACTGCAATATCAATTATCTAAGAAAATTCACATCGCCCCCAGTAAGACACTCCAGCTGTTCGATCGCCTAGCCTGTTATAGGTATGGCCTTGAACCGAATCCTTTATTCAATCCAAAGGGGTATATCGTTCTAATTCCACATATTATGCCTTTGAATATCCCGGTTTTAGAGTGAATTCGCCTTGACAACTACCCAAATTGTTGTTCTCGCTTTTGAGGCCAGGGTTTGAACTCACAAGTCTTAGGGTTAAGTGTCTTTTTAGATTAATCAACCAACGCTTTTATCCACTGTGCAATGTGTCCCTTTACCACACACGTTCTAGAATTCTATGTTTTCCAGCATCTTCTCCGTTCATAGATTGCAAATTTGGAAATTGCTCACTGTGAAACAGTCTGTTAATATGTAAATAATTGAAAAATGTTATTTTTATGTGTCTTTAAAAGACATTTTAACAATAATTAAAATAGAGCACTCTTATATAGATAAGCACTAGATTGGCGGCAAGCTCTCATCATTTTACATTTCGTGTGGCTACATTTAACCGTAAGTTCTTTGTTAACAGTTTCTTTCACACTTCCCACCAGTGGAATTTTCTTTCAACTTCTTGCGTCTCAGTCAAATTTGGTCTTATAAAATAGATACGAAATGTCAATCGTTATCTTCTTACTTCTTCATACCTGTTCTTTTATTGTCCACGCTCCTTAATAATGTTTTTTCCTCATATTCTTTCACAGATCGTAGGCGCTTACGTCCTAGTGGCTTTATTGCTTTGCTTGGGGTGAATTGATTAAAAAAGAAAAATAAGAAAAGGAATATACAAATTATCTGTCTCACCCCCTTTCTCTATGTCTCTCCTCTCTCTCTCTTTCTCTCTCTCTCACTCTCTCTCTCTCTCTCTCTCTCTCTATATATATATATATATATATATATATATATATATATATATATGATGGACTCTCCCGTCGAGTTCAACGTATGAGGTTCAGCGGACCACGAAATAATTATCTACATGCCTATGACGGACATGACTTTTGAGACCGGCTTGAGAATAGCACAAGAGACCACAAAAAGTACAGGAGAATGCATTGTATCCAAGTGCAGCAGGAACACTGTCAGTTGTCTTATTTTGCTTTGGTGTTTCACGCAGTCGAATGATGCTTACTTCTTATTTTTATTATTGGAGAGAGTTTATTCGAGAAATCCTAGTAAAGTAAAATGCATTTTTAAATGTAATTTACACTGTTTAATAAACGAAAATGGGCCGTCTATTTTACGAAGAATCAATATAATAACGTTTGAAATTTGATTATAGTGGTGGAGGCTTTGTGCAGAACCAACCACACTTTTTGAAGGGAGGAATACACAGACCTGGTGCCACATGATCCCCAAAATGACCCTACGCATGTTTTAATTGAGAGTTGTCCTCCTAGACCAGAATCCATTTGCCATGAAAGGCTATAGAAACCAGTCTGTCCTGCTATTTACCCATAGCTGGAGGTAGAAGAAGAGGATTAATACCTTTCTTAAGGGTATTAGCATATAAGTGAATATATATATATATATATATATATATATATATATATATATATATATATATATATATATATATATATTTGTAGTAAGGTAATGAAGGGTTTGGTAATACGTATGGATAATGCCAAAGACGATGTAATCCAGAGCCCAATGTATCACGAAAAGCAAATATTAATTAAATTAAAAAAATAGACAACCTTAAGGTTCCATGGCTATAATTTATTTCCACAGAAAATATATTTTCCCTGGTTCATCAGGTCACGTCTCTAGTTACAAATAGATATGTGACAAGATGAACCAGGAAAATATATATATTTATGGGGAAATAAAATTATAGTCATTGAACCTTAAAGTTGTCTATTTTTTTAATTTTATATATCGTGTTATGTTTGGTAATAAGCACACAGTGTCGATGTAAAAAACAAACAAGAAAAAATAAAACTACTTTTTAAGAAAAGTGAAAGACATAAATGTATTTAAAAATGTATCCGTCAGATTCACGCTTGAAATTGATAGATGCAGTTTTTATTTTCCTGTGTCTTCAATTCGTTTATATATTTTTTTATATATTTTATCTATATTCGGAGTGCGCCAGTTTGCCCTTGGGCCTTGTATTGGGTGAACTCATCTTCACCATAACACGCCATTATAAATTAAATCTCACCTAAAGTAATGTTATGCAGCATGGGCCAAATTTTAGCACACTCCTTTCTGTTCCTAGACTCCTAAGTATTGTTTCAACAGTCCCCTTTCCACGGTGGAACTTCCTCATTACAAAAGGAATACGAAGAGAGCAATAATGAGTTGATACCGGGTACATGGTATGGCAAGTCTTATTTGTGAAGGTCTGAACTTGTGTAAGTAACTAATGTTTCTCGTCTGAACATTCGACATGGAAATAGCAATATAGGCAAGCGATATTTCATCTGTGGGAAATGGATTGTAGGGTAGAAAATAATTATTTGTTATGACTGGACAATGAGGACTGGTAAGCAACAGTTCATATATAATAGCAATACTCCATTTTTTGGTCTGACCTGAAAAGGAATTAGATGTTTTTGGAGCGACACAAACAACTGATCATACTTCTAGCATCTTTAGTGATGGTAGGAATATAGGAGTTCCACTTAAAGTCAGGAGGGAGATTTACTCCCAATAGACATTTGAAGCAAGGAGCCTCATTGAGAGTATGAGCGCCCATCAGGAGTGGATTAAATTTACAGCTTTCTCGATAGTTGTTATGGCCCGGTTCCTTGTACCACGGTGATAGTCCAAGGTAGAACCAATAAAGAAGAACTCGAATACGGATATGGAATAACACAGATATATTACAAACAGAAATATATACAGAGAAGTAGAAAGTGTTAGTACGAACGATCAGGTTTAGTAGTAATTGTCTGAAGGCGACTCTGTTTCGGTCTGCCTCTGACTCGACTGACTGACCCGCTCGCTCTGACTGACTGACAGACTCCTGACGGACCTCACTCCAGACTTAAGACTGGACAGTATTTAGTCACCCCCCACGAGGGCACAAGGCCGATTTAACGTGGGATCTCCGAGCCCGTGGGCTCGGCCAAAAATATGCCCTTTGAACCCGTATAAACGGGTTCAGGGTCGGTTTATTTCCCCGAAAGGGACTCCACTCTTCTGCGTAGCCGCGATCGGGTTCCTCCCCGCCCGAAGGCAGAGAGTTCAACCGATCAGCCGGTCAGCCGGTCGCCCGACTTCAGGCTGAACTCTCTGCTTCCTCTTGAGGCGCAGTATTTATTACGTATGGTATAGTTCATTATGTTATTATGGGTAATGTCCCCTAACAATAGTAATGAAATGTTACTAGATTTTTTGGGAGTTATGATACAAGAAAGTCTGTAAATTGAGTTTCATATCATACCAGAACGTGTGGTACACCTATTTGGGTAGGCTTCTTATACATAAGTCAAAGACAAAATTATTGATATTTATTCCTGGAAACAAAGGTTGTATGTTCTGCGGCTTTGTAGGTTTTCTTATTTTCCTCGTAATGTTTGTTTTTTGAGTCCCATGTATGTTTTGAGAGTGTTGTATGATGTGCATACCGTTTGTTGTTAAATGTTGCTATGTTTGAGTAGCTTCTCTGTATGTATGTATACATATGTAACCACGTAGTTATCTATATTTGGATTTATTTATTTAGATACTGGCCTTGACTTTGAAAATCATAAAAGTGGAGCACATATTAAGTATTGGTCTCAATAACAATATGTTTCCAGGCAACCCATTAAACGAGAGAGCTTTAGTATATCGGTTTTTATTGGAAACGAGCACACATTTTTATGAGGCGTGGTATTATTTTGCGAAGGATCCCCGCAGGCCTTAAAAGTAATATGTTCGATCCATCTTTCTAATCTGTGATTATCCATTCGTATTCAATACAAAGGATTGGCTATGTTGCAATAAACATTAATTCGCTAAGCATGAATCATGAAACTGTTCAGAGAAGACGATGTTTAAAGAGAGTAATGGCAGTTCATATTCAGCGTCATATTTATGTTTGAGAACAAACACTAAGGCTGAATCCTGTTCGAAGAAAAGAATCGTATTACATGAAGAAAATTAAGATTGTCATATCTATCTATCTATCTATCTATCTATCTATCTATCTGTTGAGGGGTTCTCCCCTTTTTACACAAATGGACTCACCCAGGGTATACATATACTACTGCTAGTGAATACCCGAGAGGGAGCGAACGAGAAAGAAGAAGAACGAGAACGAGCACGAACGTAACGAGCAAGAGTCACAGTGAGCATGCGCATAGACTTAATGAGAAGTCATACATTAATACGTCGATACCAAAGACTGTATATATATATTTTGCTACTAACCCGCATTCCTGGAACTACTAACCTGCATTACCATTAATACATTTATTTTCCTATATTCCTTCTTGGCGTTTGTTATTTATTGGTACCGGATTTCATCCCGAAATCCACAACACTATTGATGCGGGCCGCTGAATGGTGTGGAATGTATAAGGGCAAATATACAAGGGAACACACACACACACACACACACATACACACACACACACATGCACATATATATATATATATATAGTATGTTAAGGGTATTATAGTATATTATGAGGATATGTAGGATAGATAACATTTGGCCCTCGACATAAAGTGATTAAGATTGTAGTGATCACGGAAGCATCCACTTAGATTAGTTCTACATTGAAACAGTTCTGGAGAAGAAGCTGTCTGAGCGGAACTTATTCATGGCCAATAGAATATGGAATGAGTTTGTATATGGCGTTGTGGGACCTCACTGTGGAAGTCTGGAGCGGTGGAAGCAAGAAAGACTCCGGCAAACCTGTGTAAAATGCCAGCCAATTAGGATAGAGAATCCAGGTCAGTTTGGGTCAAGTGCTCAGGCCAACTTGGGAAACGATTTCAGACAATATGAGTGAAGTGTTCGGTCAGTATGCCCATCTCTATTATTACTTTTCTATGGATATTCTGAAGTAAAAGCAACATTTACAGTCGATTTTAGAAGAGGATCATTAACTGACTTTGTCAGATTAAATAAGTGTTGTTCATTTTTTTACTTTTTATATCTGCGGTTATTTGAATTTATTTTGGCAAATGACTATCAAATTATTTTAAAGCTTTGGCTTCAGCTTAGGAATGGTGTAATAGTTAGAATTGTCGAGTCGAATTCGATTTCCGGTCGAGATCGTTACAGTTACTTTTGTACAAATACTCTTAGGAAATCTATGAATCCATCTTTTCACCCCCCATCAATGGGTTAAATAGCGAGGCGTACTGGACTCTCTTAACAGTATAAGAGAAGGACAAGTTTGGATTCAAAACCGTATGTTACCGTGGTGTGACACATCAGTCAGTTATGTGCCATGCTTGATACACGCTTAGGCGATCATGTATCTTTTCATACATGACTGACGAGGCAGATTTTTTTCCAGTAGTACGCTGCTATTTCTTTCTGCGGTAGACCAGGCTGTATAAGCTGATCTGCCCTATTTACCTATAGCTGGAGGGGGGCTTAAGAAGAGGATTCATACCTTTCCCAGGGGTATTAGTACATAAGTGAATGTAATGGATTCGACTGGAATTCGAATCTGCAATCCGACCCGCTATCCATTACTTCACCGTACCAAATTGACATATACTTGAACGGTAACTAAGGTACGCTCAGTATAGTTGCAGGATAAACTGTAGGTTGTCTCCGTGAGTGTTGAAAAAAAACACAAACAGGCATTAGCAGAAACGAAGAGCCAAATTGAAATCACGTTGATTTTTAATGAGCCTTCATGTCGAAACAGCTTTGATGGTGATGTTTTCGGCTTCATTTATGATTTCCGTGTATCTTCAAACACCAACAGAAATAAACTTCGCATGTCTTCACATATGAGGTTGTATTAAAAGAATTTATACGTTCCGTAAATGGAAATAAAAGAGAAACATGTGTGTGTGTGAGCGTGTGTCTGTGTGTGTCTAGAGTCTTATATATATATATATATATATATATATATATATATGAAATAAATAATGTTACCTATGTTTAGCCACAGGGGATGAATTTTTAAATATTCAGTATAATGGATATATGTATCGTTGCTGGCGAATTATTGCTGAACATCAACAAGATTGTTCAGTTATTCTCAGCACGTCACTGCTGGCATCGTTCTCTCATGAATCTTTGCGTGATGTCTTTAACCGGAATCAAAGCAATAACGGTTCTTCAGACCATATTGTGGCGCAATGCAAAAAAATCTCTTTCTGCTACCGAGTATCGAAACTCGGTGTCATCTTTTTATTTTGATCAGGTAGAAATAATAATAACAGACCACAAACAAAGAAAATTTGATTTATCAGCTGTTTCGGGTTTTTTTTTCGGAGTATTCATGAAAGAAGAAATGGCAGCAAGTTGGATAATGGTTAGCGGTTTGTATTAAGGAATGGGAGAGCTGAATTCGAATTCCATTCCAGTTTATTACATTCACTTACGTGCTAATATCCTTGGGAAAGGTATGAATCCATCTTTTTCCCTAAGCTATGGATAAAATAGCAGGACAGACTGGTTTCTATAGATTTGGATGGCAAACGGTCTAAGTAAAGGAAACTCCGAATTCAAATCAGATCCCACTAACCTAAAAAAGTGTGTATACCGCTTGTGAATCCAAATTCCCACTGAAACTCTTACTATCGATATGCACGTCCTAATTAATACGACCCCTTCTACGCTTAGTCAGCTTTCGTTCAGATGAGGTGGGTTCGTTTGAGGGAGACCGCCCAAACCACCTTGTGGATGACGTTTAAAAACAAGATCTTGAGAGAAAATGGAAAGTTGTATTTTGAAAATATCTTGAACTTGCATGAGAACTGATCACATAAAATGAAGGTGACGGTTGCACCTATCATAATCTGAACACCAGGAAGAATCCTGACGAACTTGAGACTCTTTTTATGTGACGTGAGCGGTCATGGCTCTCCCTAATTTCTTATCCTTTGTAGGTCTTAGTAACGTTTGACCTTTTATGATATTGTCCCCCCCCTTTCATTTAACCAGTTGAATTCCAAATTTACATCCAACGATAACAGAAATATCTTTTTTGTTAGCAGAAGCAGCTGTGCATTTCTCCTTGAGGTCAGTGTCTTGGGTTCAATTCCAAGTAGAAACCATTATTTCGAACAGTCGTTTTCCAGATGAACTTTTTAGGTTCACTTAGAAAATTAGTAAGACATATTACCTCCATTTACCATTGTTATTCTATACGTTTCTCCAGTCAGGATATTATGGCTCTCCACAATTTCCTATACTTTGTAGCAATTAATAACTTTTGTCTTTTTACCATCCCCCGTTCCACCATCCATTCACGCAAGCTCATCAGGTAGATGGTCCGCTGCACCCCACTTCACCCGCTGTCACTTTTGCCTGCAGTATGCTTGGGAGTCCCAAATTCTATAAAACCTTCTTCCTCATCCTTATTATGGGTCCAAGAAATCTCAGCTATCTCTTTCTGATTCTGAGTTCTTTTTATTTTTATTAGAAGAATAAAAGTGCAAAGAATGATTAAAAAATGCAGAATGGTAGTTTTATTAAGAACAGCAAAAAAAGCTGAATCGTATTCTAATGTATTGAGAAGATTTGTCATCATTCAATCTTGTCTGAAAGCCAGCACAAAATCTGGCGTGAAATCACAACGTGTACAAAAAGATAATTGAAACGTTATCGCAAAACGTGTGAAATTTAGGTTTCTGTTTTTGTAACAGAATCATTTGATAATTTGGATCAAACTCTTACCTCAATTGGTTTTCCTTAGATTAAGAGAAATGCTGATGTTGCATGAAAATATTAAAATAAGCTTCCTTTTCAATGGACCTAATCTGACATTTTTACTAAATGGAAATTAATTAAATTTTCGTATTTCACTTTTATAGTTTATTGAAACTGTTGTTGTTTAATACTGTGAATTACTAGGATTTATCAGAATAAACAAGAACGTGTCTGGTTTTACCAAACGAAAGAAGCTACGAGAGTTTTTCTTTCTTTGAAAGAATGCTATATTTGCTTAAATCAGCAAAATGCTGGATAGGATAGTGTGATTGAATCACTCTGTCCAAATAGTGAATTTTGATTCTAAATGAGCTGTTACAGATATAAAAAGAGAAGTTACGGAATATTAAGAACTCTGGATAAATAAAACAATTATCAAAGTAAGCATCAGAAAGATTATAAAACCTTTAAGAAAAAAAAATACAATCAAAAAAAACAAAAAACGTCACAAAGAGAAACATATAAATTGAAAAAGAAAACTGATTCAAGTGTTTAGTGATCAGTATAGAGTTTCATTGGTTGCATCAGGTGACTGGAATTTTAGTTCGGTTAATTATGGAAAGAATCAACGAGAATGATATAGAAGACTAGGAGAGGTGGGTAATTGTTTGAGTTTATTATTTAGTCAGTAAAATTATAGGCCATTTCAAAACTGATGAGAGTATGTGTAGAAAAACAGAATAATAGTCTAAGTTCTTTTTTTGAGTAATACAAGTTACGCACAAGAAGCTTTACGCTAAAGCGTATATTTATGTACGACAATTCTCATCACATTCAGTAAAGCTAACTTAAGAAAATTAATGCTTGGTTAAGTTAAGAAAATCCATAATTGTCTAACTTAACTCGCAAATAGAAAATAACACTGTCGTCACATCTTCAAAGTAGGCAGTATGTTGCTAAGTTTAGCTATACCTGACGAAGGTTCACAATTGTTAAGTACCTACTTTGGACTGAACTCATTCAAACGCTGCTAGAAATCAACTTCTAACCATCATTGTGAGGTAAGAGTTGTCATTGAAGAGAATATACTTTGTAGTGTTGTATAGAAGCAACGTTCCAGGTTTTTCTTTACTTTCCCCCTTAATACTTTTACGCAGAGGGTTTATAATCGTATACCCCTCACTGCGATGGTCCGAGAATTGTCGAATAAAATGACTCATAGATAGATAGATAGATAGATAGATAGATAGAAAGAAAGAAAGAAAGAAAGAAAGAAAGCGCAAGAGTAAGTATAGATAGATAGATAGTTAGATAGAAAGAAAGAAAGAAAGAAAGAGCAATAGTAAGTATAGATAGATAGATAGATAGATAGATAGATAGATAGATAGATAGATAGATAGATAGATAGATAGATAGAAAGAAAGAAAGAAAATAAGCGCAAGAGTAAAGATAGATAGATAGATAGAAAGAAAGAAAGAAAGAAAGAAAGAAAGAAAGAAAGCGCAAGAGTATAGATAGATAGATAGATAGATAGATAGATAGATAGATAGATAGATAGATAGATATTGGAAACAGATAAAGATAGTGAGGAATACATATATAAATGTTTAGGAGAGTAATACTTAAAAAGTATAAATGGAAAATATTTAAATAGGTGTAGATAGAGAAAATGACAAAAAGTAAAGACGAAGTAAATGGAAAATAAACAGATAGAGAAAGTAAGAGGGTGAGAGAATGGGAAGGGAGTGAGAGAGGAGGAGAGAAAGTGAAAGATTTTGAGACATAGTAAGGAAAACGGAGAGACAGACTGGAGGAAAAAATGTCAAAACAACAAAGAAATTAAACGAATAAAAATAGAATAAGTGAATGGAAGAAAAATATGCAACGTGAAAAAAAATGAAAGACATAAAGAGAAATGAGTTTGAAAAAAAAAACAGGAGTATTTCTGCGAGAAGTTTTACAATTTCTAAAGGAAATAATCACTGAGATGTGAGTTAGTTAATATAAATGTGCGCATTGATGTAACAGAAGAAATCAAAGGGCTTCGTAATAATATCGACCATATTTACTAGATCATTTGTTTGATATAATTTTATTACAAGCTTTAATTCATGACATTATCGTTACTTTTGAGCTCAATACTCTGGACAAATAATAATCCGCTTCAGCAAAAAGCGTCAAGTCTGAAATCAATATGCCGTTTTAGAAAAGACATGAATTCTTATGCCTCAACCTGGGAATCCATCATTTACTGACATTGCCTTAAACATTCCGGCCACCAATAAGAGAAACGGGCCACAAGTCAGTAGTTATTAAGTGTTGCTTGTATTAAATAGCAAATTCGTATTCGAAGAGAAAACAACGGCTCGGGGACTGCCATAACTTTTCATCCGGTAAATGGAGAAGGCTGTCATATATATATATATATATATATATATATATATATATATATATATATATATATATATATATATATATATATATATATATATATATATATATATATATATATATATATATATATATATATATATATATATATATATATATATAATACTATGTATATATATATATATATATATGTATGTATGTATATGTAATTTCTATATATATCATTTATATATCATATATGCGCACTTATTGGAAAGCGCTATTTATCAGTGATAGAGCTAGCATAATTTGTTGTATTGATGTGAGCTTGTGACCCTGGGTTTCACGCTACTTGCGATCGTCAGGCAAACATATGGTTTGTCTGAGGATTGAGGGTCACAAACTGACATGAATACAACTAAGTGTTTTATGGGATAAAGTGCTCAATATCAGAGATAAAAGTGAACATAGAAGTCAACACTTAGAGGCGACAGTCTGTTTCATGCTATATGCAATCGTCAGGCCATATTTATATATATATATATATATATATATATATATATATATAGAGAGAGAGAGAGAGAGAAAACGGTTGTGTGATATGAGATAACTTTAGATCACTTTAGTTTTAGATGCAGATGAAATCTGTTTCTGATCAGAGATCAGCATTAAACAAACAATGCACATATTCCGGTTCCAGGGTGGGTTAACCAATTTTAACACTTATACGATTCCATGAACTACGATGTAGGAATTCATTTAGAATTAATAAAACAATATAAATACAGCCAAAACAGCAGGGGACATGTTATAAATCCATATTAATCTAAAACATTCCCCTCCTCCTACACATGTCAGATTACGTTGATGGAGTATTCTTATATAATTAAAAAAGCAATTTGCATTTACCAAATATTAGAAAAAAACAAACATTGATTCTTAAATAAGTTCAAGATCCTTTAAATTTCTTGCTTAGAAATTAAAGTTTCTGCCTTTGCAAAAGTTGTTAGTAAGCGGCACTTGTAGATCATTATTAGCACAATGAGTTTCAACTCCATTAGGGATCTCGAACTTGTGGCTCTATGCTCTACTATGCTAAGAATGGTAAATATCATTTTTAACGTTGGCGTCATAATCTTTTTATCGTCATTTAACAGCCATATGATGAGTTAAAATCAATTTGTCATTTCTTGAAGCTATCTATCTGGGGAGACAATCCCAGTGTATGGCACCTTTAGAAAGTATATGAAAGCCATACCACGGGTTGAACCTTGTGAGTGAAATTGGGTAGACAGATCTATTCGGAAGCTCTCGATAGTTTTATTTAGAACAAAGTTACAAGTCATCGTGACCGAGTGTACTGGTGTTGTTCAAGTTTATACGCTTTCTCCAAGAAACTGTAGCAGTTGGACTCTGTGGATGTTAAACAAACAAATGTGCCTGAGTAGGTGTCTACTAGACCCAAGAAGATGGGTATGCTCGGAAATCGAGATTAGCCGGCCATTTTTTTTTTTTTTTTAGAAATCTTCCTTCATCATATTTTAGTTTTGTCCCATACTAATAGTAACGTTGATGTTCAGAATAACCATTTCGATACCTTAAACAATTAGTATTCATGGGTCAAAAACTAGGTCTACTGTCAGTTGAAATTTATAAAATAATTCTTTTCAAACAGTTTTCTAAAATTAGATTTTTTAAGTCCACTAATTTTTATCGTTCGTTCTAGCAATCACGGCATTTTCTTTCCTAACCTTTTTTTGGTAGTGGGGACATTTACAATTCTATTATATTATTTTCTCCTCCTGCAAAAGTGGCGAGTGATGTGGACTTTGTTATTTGGTATATACATATTTATTCTGGTTCTCCTGTTATTTAACTTGAGATTCTTGACAAAATCCAAAAAGGATCTGTTATGTAAACGATCCTGACCTGGCATCTCAAATTCAGTCACTTTCTCACCGACATCGCGTAGCTTATCCCTGTCTTTTCTACAATTATTTTTATGGCAACTGCTCTGATGAGCTTTTTCCATTTTTTCCGACTACATGAATATAAGCGTGCAACTAGATTGGCATTTAGGTCGCACTCGTTTACAGTCGAAATAGCCAAATGCAACCACCACTTCTACTCTAACGGTTATTTCTTGCACTTCTCGCCTGTTTACTTGCTTCCCTGATAACTGCAATCTTCAAAACTTTAAATGCAGTGTTAATCGCCATTTTCTATTTTCTTGAATTCCGTTCATCTTTTCCACAATCCTCCCTATACTCAATCTTTTCTCTCTCTCTCACTCCTTATAACTCCTTGAGTAGTAGTAGTAGCATTTCCGCCTTGCTTGGGGGTGGAAATGATTAAAAAGAAACTTTGTTAGTGAATCTGTAGCGTCACTCTGTAGTGTCTGATGAAACATAGTATTTGTCATGGGAACTTACCCATAATAATAATGGACTATTCCTGACATTATAAATACTGCGCCTCTCAAGAGGTATGAGGAGATTGTAAGACAAGGAGAGATAATTGAGAGCATATTGTAAGGACAATATTGATAGTGATACTTGTCGAGACAACATAGTTCACTCTAATCAAATCTGATAGTCATTACTAATACTTCTACTTCTTTGTATTATATTTCTGTTGTAATATATCTTTGTATTCCATACCTGTGTTCGTGTTATTGTTTCATTGGTTCTAACCTTGGACCATCACCGTGGTACAAGTAACTTGGACCATAACAGTATTCTTAGTCAATGTAATACTAAAGACAAATTTGGATACCATACCGTAGAGTAAATTCATGTTCCATTAATACTCTAGTGCTTAGGATCCAACTTAGTATGGGGAATAGCAATAAAAAATAGATGTTGAATATTATCTTCTAGGTGTCAGTTATGGAGCTTTCGACTCATGAGACCTTTGTCCACTGTCTTTAGGTATTGAAGTACCAGTGACATTCGGACTCTATGAATAAATAAATCTTAGGGACGCAATCACATCTTGGTTTTCTTTTGAAGGATTTACGACATTGCTTCATCTGTGTTTTCGTTACAATTCTATATTTAACGCTTGTTGTGAATGGTTTTTCTATGTTAATTTTAACACGCAAGATATTCATCTAACTTGTTCAGTAGACGGCACAAGCAACGGCCCTCTTGAGAGTCAAATATCTAATCTGGAAAGGTTTATCTGAAGATAAAATTATCGATTTTCTCAAAAAAGACAAAATACAAAACTAACAAAAGCAATATAATACAAATAGTATAGCCATATTTGCTTTTGATTTGTCAAATAGAATCTGCGTATCTTTATTATTGAAGCAATGATCACGGGGTTAATTACGTTTGGCGTGTTTTCTTTGTTGATATCAGACGATATCAACAATGAAGAAAAGTAAACAAATAAATTAAGAAGAAAAATAAGAGTAAAGTATAGCGATAAAGAGAGAGAGGTAGCAAAAATAAAACAAATATAGACTGAGAGAGATAATATAAATAGAAAGAAAGTAAGAAAGAACGAGTGTAAGGAGAGATAGATAGATAGATAGATAGATAGATAGACAGACGAATGGAAGCAGATAAACATAAATAGAGGGAAAGATAGATGCAAAAATTGAGAGAGAGAGAGAGAGAGAGAGAGAGAGAGTGAGAAACAAAGAAAGCTGTTCGGAAAAAAGGGTATAAATAGAAAAATATTTAAATGAGGGTAGATAGAGTAAAAGACTGAAGGTAAAGACTGAGTAAATGGAGCATAAACAGCTAGAGAGAGAGTTTGTGTGTGTGAGATAGAGAGAGGGAAAGAAAGAGCGAGGGGACGAGAGAAAGAAAGTGGAAGAGTGACAAAGATTTAGAGAGAAGGTGAGAGAAAAAAAAATGGAAGACAGACTGGAGTAAAACATGTCAAAAGCGACAAAGAAATATCAAAAATAAAAACGAAAGAAAAAGAAGGAATAAATGAACGCAAGTATAATATGCAACGTGAAAGAGATGAAAGAAATAAAGAGAAATGAGTTTGAAAAAAAGAGCAGTATTTCTCCGAGAAGTATTACAATTTCTAAAGGAAATTATAATAAAGATGTAAGCTGGCTGATATAAAGGAGTACACGCGTGTCACTGAGATCAAAATGAGAATATTGAGGATGAAGAAACTCTTGGAAAGTTAGAAAGTTCGGGAATTAATTGTCGTCTGCCTTCATCGATTGGTCTATTAGTATACAATACAATTCGGTAATGTTTATAATTTACTATCTTCCAGCTTAATCTATATTATAATAGAACATCTGATTCTCTGTCCGTCACACACTGTCTGAGTGCGGCTTTATGTGAGCATGTGTAATTTGTATGCCTATGTGTACGTTGTTTGTGAGTGACTTAAATTTGCCATTTGTTGTACACAAAAAATAGACATGCACACATATGTAGACACAATTTGATTGATTTTGAAAGTAGACATTGGAAATAAACCAGCCACGGACTTAGCAATAAAATCATAGAGTTGACGACAAGAAATAAAAGTTAATTTTTTCAAACTTTAAATAATCAGGTGATTATAAGATTTTATTGAACCTTTCGGGAATTATTTGGTAAGAAATAGAATTAATTTTAAATGATTTTTTAAAATTT
Organism: Acanthosepion pharaonis; assembly: GCA_903632075.3. Lineage (NCBI taxonomy): Eukaryota > Metazoa > Mollusca > Cephalopoda > Sepiida > Sepiidae > Acanthosepion > Acanthosepion pharaonis. The sequence continues at coordinate 1,085,156 of CAHIKZ030005474.1, read as the reverse complement.
TATAGAAATATTTTAGGACTGACGTTGATTAAAACTATACATGCTAAATTAGAAACTGAAATGGACATATGTGTTCCTTATCTATTTGTTTCCTTGAATAACGAGGAAAGAGTACACACTGAAAAGTGAGACTCTTTCGGATCGTTCTTATGATTTTTGTATTGAAATGAATAGATTTTCCAATAAATATTATATTTTAAATGGACAAATGAATTAGACTTGAAATTAGATCAACTTTCTTTCAGCAAAACGACAGGTCCCAAACTAGTGGATATTATATTTATTTGAAAACTATGATACGAGATAGTTTGCCTTGTTAAATCTCTGATGTTAGCATGTCTAAATGCAAAGATAATTAACACAGTAAAATAACCAACAACCCTAGAACGATATGTTTGAAATCAAGGACTCTTTTATATTAATGAATAAATGAATACACTAAATCTAATATATTCATTATGCAAATAGATTGCTGAAGATTTTACTAGAAGAATCATTAGAAATAGTTCTAATTTAAGAAAGTATTGAAAATGATTTTCGGAGATAAAAATACAAGTACAGGAGGAGGTATATTAAAGTTTCATATTTTATCCAAAATCACTTTTAAGGTAAAGCTCAATGATCTTTTTTAACTATTAGGAGCACTTAACTTTATTTAAGAAGGTTGTTATGATAAAGCAGAAATTATACTGGGTATAAATCATATGCTTACGGATGGACATTTTAATAATACGTATACTGGAATACAAAATCACATATATTTTAATCGAATTTACCCCAAGCAAGGCAATAATGCCTCTAAAACTGAATGGAGTTCTGAGTGTAAAAGAATTAGAAAACAGAAACTTTATTAACGAGCGAGAACAATGGAAGAGCAATCAGGAAGAATTTACATAACGATTGACATTCTATTTAATTTTTAAATATCAAAGTTGGCTTAAAATCATGGAGCCAGAAGAGTGTTCCACAAGGGAGAAGTGTGAGAAAAGAAAACTGTCAAAATTATATATATATATATATATATATATATATATATATATATATATATATATAATGAAATGGACAAAGTCCGACAATTATTTTAAGACATTTTTATGTTTATACATTCTTTTTATAGATACAAATATTTAAGTAAATGCTCTGTTTATAATAAACAGTATTAAACAACATTTACCGGCCTGAATGTCCAAGAAATTTTCACAGAATTTTTATGTTTATACATTCTTTTTATTGATACAAATATTTAAGTAAATATTCTGTTTATAATAAACATAAAAATGTCTTAAAATAATTGTCGGACGTTGTCCATTTCATAATGTGTGACGTCATTTGTTTACATTTGATACGACATGATACTATCTATCTATCTATCTATCTATCTATCTATCTATCTGTTGTGACCAAGTAAATGGTTAACTAATAACAAAAACTAGGTTTGAAGATATATCGTTTATTAAACAGTAAGTACACCACCAGAAGAGTATTATACGACTAGTGAGAGTGCATCGAATGAACCAGCGCTCCATCCATTCACTGTTCACTGTTCTCCGAACCTTCTCTCCTACTAAATTTATAGTAGGCGGAAGAGTCTAACATAGACTTTTAGAGGGAGAACACCACAACATTCTCTATCTGCATAATAAACGTGTGCAAATTAAGACCGTGCATAATTTCAAAACAGAGATCGAAGTTTCTTTGTAATTTTTATTACTTTAAGGGTGCTAAGCCAGAACAGTAAAGAGGATGAAACACGATTGTCCAACCATATCTATCTATCTATCTATCTATCTATCTATCTATCTATCTATCTATCTATTCCAGTCTGTTCATTATCTATCTATCTATCTATCTATCTATCTATCTATCTATCTATCTATCTATTCCAGTCTGTTCATTATCTATCTATCTATCTATCTATCTATCTATCTATCACAGTTTGTTCATATGGAATCATATACCTATTTATGTTTATTTTTGAATTTGAGCCTCTTCCTATTCATTCTTAATGACTTATTTATACGTATCTAACTTATGTTGTAAATATCTATCTATCTGTCTGTCTGTCTATCTATCTACCTACCTATCTATGTATCATGTTTTATTCTCATGCTTCGTTAAATATAACAGATAAAGAATATCTTCTTAACATTTTATTTAACTTTATTTGTATCATTGCAATAAGCTTCTCATAAAAATAACGTCATACACTTAATATATATATATATATATATATATATATATTTTTATTTATGTTTAACGTTTTATTTTTTTATAGATACAAATATTTAAGCAAATGCTCTGTTTATGATAAACAGTATTAAATAACATTTACCGGCCTGAATGTCCGAGAAATTTTCATAGAAAATATTATTTAATACTGTTTATCATAAACAGAGCATTTGCTTAAATACTTGTATCTATAAAAATAACAACGTTAAACATAAATAAAATGTCTTTAAAAAAATTATCGGACCTATTTCTTAACATATATATATATATATATTATGTATGACGAGATTTTATATATATATATATATATATATATATATATATATATATATATATTATGCCATTGTGTTTTCTTTCTTCGCAAACTCCCACATACGAACATATATATATATATATATATATATATATATATATATATATATATATATATATATTTCAAACGTTATTACAGTGGATACTCGTATTTGAAATAAATGGTCCATTTTTATTTTAGAAATAGTATTTATTAAGTCTGTCTAACTGCACTTTCGACAAATCTTAATTGTGATCACCGACAGGGATTGTAGCTGTATCTCCCTTTTGTAGCAGAAAACACAGTTTGATCAGGCGTGCTTTGGTGCTAGTCAGCAGAGAGCATCACGGTTCATCGATACTCAACTTACCTTCTTAAGGAAAACGCACTTCTTCAGTAAAATTTTCTCGAAGTCCAAATCTGCCCAGTTTCGTAGCCGAAACTTAAAGCAATTTCTAAAGAATTAAAATATTTATTTTCAATGTAATACTATAAATGTCAATTTAAAACTAAATCCATAAATTATCTATATATTTGTGTGTGTTTGTGTTTGTGTGTGTACTACTACAATTATTATTATTATTAATGCTCGTTACAATAGAAAATCAGCCCCTCCTTGAAAAGATCTCCATATACTCAGTCATCAAATAAAACGTGTAAGACAGCTAAAAGACAACATATTGCATGTCAGTCCTATTTAACGAAACATGCAGAAAGGTTTATTGCTTAAATAATCAATGGTTTTTTTCTTGTCGCAACTAAGAAAACTGATGAAACATAAATCGTGAGGAGAATAAGAAGAGAACACTTTGGCTGACAGATACGTAACCATTGACACTCTATGCATCGAATTATTGAGTTTATCTTGGAAAACAAGTTCATGAAAATACGAGATAATCTTAATCATAAGGATTCAGCTGTAAACTTAAAGCAAGATATTAACGTTTTTTCCGTCTAGAAAATATTCTTATTTCTTTTCGATATTTTATGGATTTACATAAGATTTACATCAGATTTTATAAGAGTTACATTTTTTCCTTCCTTCTGGGTTGATGTACGGCATTAAAGATAAAGGAAGGAAAAAATAAAAATAAGTATTAAATAAGTAATAAAAAGTATTAAAGTAATTCAAATCTTTTAAATTATTTGAATATTTTGGAATACTCCTCTGTCCTCTGGCATGCATTTGTTTGTTTTTTTTAAAGTATTCGAAATTCGAGTTTAAAAATTACTACAGATGACTGTACACACCTGAAACTATACAACTGTATACACCTGAAGCTATAGCATACTTTCAGTCACTGGAAGTCTTTTGTTTGAAAAGTTAAATTTGATGTGACTTTTCGTAGAAACACATGATAATAGGTGCACATATTTATTTGTTAAAAACATTGAGTCTCGTTTTCAAAAGTTACCATAGAACCACTTAATTCGTAGAAAATAAATAGATCCTTTTTTCTGAACCGTGTCCTAACGACTGCACTTATGTATTTGATAGGATCATTGGCGCTAGCGTTACGCTTGTACATACGAATTATAAGGATATATATATATATATATATATATATATATATATATATATATATAGAGAGAGAGAGAGAGAGAGAGAGAGAGAGGTAATAATCCGAAGGTATATAATCCAAGTGAATCCTAAGAATATGAAATATTAAGACTGACCCACAAAAAGAGTTCAATGTATTTATTATAACACAGCGTATAAAATCTCTATCTATAAAAGGCAGGATGTGTGTGTGTGTGTGTGTGTGTGTGTGTGTGTGTGTGTGCAACGAATGCACGGCCGCAATTTTCGACGGATCTGCACTAAAATTTACATGCACATGCTCCAAGGTAGTAAAATGGCCAAGACCGACTTTGCAGTTCCAAACTCCTATCGATAGCGGAAATAATCGATTTTTTCATGCTTCTAGGGCAGTTTTCAAGTTTGCGGCCATTTTCTACTGGGCAGAGTGAGAGCCTATAGCTGGCTGCCACGAATAGGCAGGAAGATTCTATTGGCCAGCGTGAGAGCCAACAGCTGACTGACACGAATGTTAACTAGCATGCTAGCATGCAAAAAAATCGATAGCTGCATTTGTCACAAGTGGGAAAAATTTAAATCTGCATGGCACTTTACTCCAATTGGCTCATTCGCTTGCTTAAATTCAACGTTGATTCTGATTCCGCAGAACTGGTTTAGTTGTGAAAAAGTATTTGTTGTTAACATTCTTTTTTCATTCGGTTTTTCCAGTTACGAGTCCTTTTTTTAAAGCTGATCGATTTGTGTTCATTTTGCTTAGTTCTTTTTTCGTAACAGATTTAATGTTTAGTATAGAGCTTAGAAAAATTCGCAGTGTGAGATAGGCAAGAAGTAAGGCATGTAGCAACATCAGCACAGCAAAGGGCACTCCTTTAAAGGCAAGGAAGGGCAAAAATATTTTAAGTGAAGCGATAGCGATTGCTGTATGAGTCTTACGATTTTTGAATCAAGCGCGGGCAACACCGGGCCATGCTGCTAGTACCTAGATAAAAAAATACCTCATTCAGAAAATGGTTATTTCGATCCACAGATTTTTGTGGATCTTATCAATTCAGTGATGTTATGAAGTTAGATAAGAGCTTAGAATTTAAACATTTAAAGAGTAAAAAAAAGCACGGAAGATAGTGAAGGAGAAAGAAAAAGAAAAAAGAGGGAAAAAAAGAAAGAAAGAATAATGGGAGCATTGCAGATAAATGTCTAGACATAAGTTTACATAGATTTTCAATATTATAATGAGGATCTAAACAGTAAACGTATAAAGGAAGAGGAAGGAGAACAGATATTAAAGGAATAAAGGAAGAGGAAGAGTAAGGAAGAAAAGAATTAAAAAGAAGATAAGGAAAGGACAAATGTCAGGGGTTAATGCTCAGAGTTGAATCAGACTAGAAAACAGTGATATTATTGTTTCTTTTAAAAAAAAAAAATAATACATCATTCATTATCATTTTAAAACTATGGTTGAAGCCAAGGTAGCGAATTCAACTGATCGCCTGATTTTTAAAGTATATCTATCTATCTATCATATATATATATATATATATATATATATATATATATATATATATATATTATTTATTTAAAATATGATTTCAAATCGCGACATAAAAAATCTCAAGTTTCAAAACAAGGCCGAAAACTTCAATATAATTCTTTGAATTAAATTGAGTTAAAATAAGCTCTGTTCCATTTTCAAGCTAAATTTTATTTGAATCCAAAAAATTTTTGATTTCCCCAAAAATTTCGCTTGAAGATGGAACAGAGCTTATTTTAACTCAATTTAATTCAAATAATTATATTGAAGTTTTCAGCTCTTGTTTTGAAACATGGGACTTCTTGTGTCACGATTTGAATCATATTTTTAAATAAATTATATTTATGCTCTACTTTTTGTATCGAGCACTATTTTTTAAAAATAATAACTAAAATACTAAGGGACTTTGGATTATTTACCTAACCAGTTCCTTCCTATTTTCTATATATTTTCACACACACACACACACACACACACACACACACACACACACACACACACACACACACACACATATATATATATATATATATATATGAAATATAAACAGTGCCAATATAAGAAATATGAAACAAACAAAATTCAAATATTGTGATATGGCTTTCTCAAAACCTTGCGGAATTTTAAATGACTGCATTCTATAATTTGGTAGCCTTTATGTGGCTATCCTTAGACGGGTGCAGTGGAACAAGAAGTCTACTCCTGTAGATCAAATAAAGGGTTCAGTTTGTAAATATTGATAACTCCTTATTACAGAAATTTAAACTGAAATTAAGCAATGCTATCTTAAGTGAAATAAATTAGGAAACTTTATTTTTACTGTTTACCTCCTCTGAAAAAGCAGTATAAGAAATATCTGCTAGATATCGGTTTTATGTATTCGTTATTTGTGACCTTATGTCAAAAATCCAATAAATATTGATAGAAAGGAGTCAAATATAAGATTGAATTTTCGATTTCTGATGAGTTTCCTCAATAAAAATGAGTGGTCGCTTGGTTTGAACGACATCGGTCCCTCTGAATGGTATTTCATCATGGAAATATTGTTGAAGAAAATTAGGGCACAATATTATATCATTACAGAGAGTTTTCATTGTTATAATGTTTACATTTTCATAAATAACTCCTTTTACTTTTAGTTCTGCATAGCAAAATCTAAGTACTTGAGTTGACAATGTAGCGTTGACCATTGTTACTACAGTGGCGCATGGAAAGATTTTCCACCGGTTAGCTTTTGGTGTGTATGTTGCCTGTATCCACCAGAGCATTTAGGGGCAGGCCATTGGCCTCTAGTTTTATGATGAGGTCCGATAAATAATTAGATTGGGTCGAGAACGCACAGTAAATAGCAGTTGCCAGAAATCCCTACTGTCCAGTATAGAGAGGTTAAATTTCCATTGTCCAGCCATTTTAGGTCTAGAGTCTAACGCCATCCAGGCACAGTCAAGTTTGTTGTTGTCTGAATAGCCTAACCAGCAGAACACTCTAACTTCCTATCTAGGGAGTTAACCACCTGGGTAGAGGGCCACTTAACACCCTTCGTCCACATCTATCGCCCCAGGAGATTGACCCGATATCTATCGACGAGGACAAAAATTTATCGAAAGTTCAATCTCCCGCTAGCTCCATATCTAACTTAAGGTTCAAATCCCCCATTAAGATTAGACGAAGCAAATCCACCAGGAACGGGCCCAACTAACGGGAAAAAATACAAGCTTCGTTTTTCCGTTGAGCGCATAAACCGCAACAATCCCAAACTACCCACTTTTGCAGGCAATATAGGCTAAAAATCAACCGCCCGCCCTCACATCAACATGGACAAGGTGCATCCTCGCGTCTAGGGTACACTTCACCAGACGGTACCAGTATTCTGAATAGACAACACACAAGCATCGACGTCGCAAACAAAGTTTGTCTCCTGGATCACAGCCACATCTTCATCGAAGGACAAGAGGTCCCGGAGGAGGCGGGCAGCTTTACACAGATTCCTCAAGCCTCTCGCATTCAAGCACGTCAGCTTGATAGTCATTTTTCAGAGAACTGTTAGACGCAGACTGGTTGGAAATATGCGGGTGACAGGATCCCAACAGATTGTCCTAGGCTACCAGTGTCTACATCGGATGTAATCCGTTCGTCTGTGGCAATACAGCTAAGGTCCTTGTGGAAAGTTAGTTTCAGGGCCTTATATAACGAGGGGTGAAGCAACACTGGCGCCCTTCCCGAACAAGGTTTTCATAATTTTCGAAACTTAGGGGACTCTACCTGAACCATCCTGTGCGTCGGAAATGTTTCTTTTGCAGAAGAGATGATATCCCATGCTCTGCTACCTGAGATTCCGATTACAGTTATCACCCCAGGAGCATCCATAAAGTTCCTGGCGGACGTAAGTTTAAACAAATGTCTCAAGAGAGTTTTCCTGTTTGAAGAAAGGTCACTCGCATGGCAGCCTGCCTGTCCACAATACAAATGTCATCCTCCTTGAGAAATGGATTTCTTTTGGGGATGTGTTGGAGGATGGGGATGGAGATGGTGTTGTCTTAGCAGGAGTTGGAGGTATGCTTTTCTGACTGGCAACGCAGGGGAAGACTGAAACTTGGCATGATCCATGTCTCGCTCTACCCTATCTTCTCCTCCTTTGTATTTTTTCTTTCTCATTCTTCCTCTCCGTTTTAAAGAGAAGGACCGATGTGGAGGCATTTCCTTCACTTCCCTACCAGAGTCCAACTGTGTCTCCTGCTGCGGCTGCTGTTGTTTCTGTTTTTGCTGTTGCTGTTTTTGTTGCAGTCGCTGCTGATATTATTGCTGTTGCTGCTCCTTTCGTTGGTGCCAGTGCTGCTTATGTTGTTGATGCTGACGCTTGTGCTCTTGTTGCTGGGGATGTCCAGAAAACATTTGCGGGACACCTGAATGACAAGGTCCCCGGAGGCAATACCCGTTTAGCTTATTACTGTAGAGACATCCCCGACCTGTCCATACTTGGAGAAAAAAGCCCACAACCCGTCCTCGGTGATAACCGCAGGCACCTCATGTACCGTCAACTTAGCCTTTCTGGTACCTATATACTCCGTCTGAAGACGGTCCGCTTTTGACATTAGGATACTGACGGTCAGCTGACCGGCCTTTTCTTCTGTGGCCAACATGGTGTTCTACATTGCATTCGATTTCATGACAAGTATTTTCGGGCCTAATTTGACTTGGGGATGGAGGTGTTTCCACCTGCTCCGCCATTGACCGTGGAAGTTCCCACCCCAACAAATATAATAAATAGTTCATACCAGCAATCACACTTGGTAAGAAAGGAAACTTGTCAAAATCAAGAAAGCGAAAAAAAAAAAAAAAGAAAAAAAATTCGAACTTCAAATACAACAACAAAAATACAACAGTAAAAACAAAATTAAAATGTAAAAAAGAGACACGTATAAAAAAAAACTTTTTTATTTAAAAAAATCAAATGGGACGGAATAACACGGACAAACAGATAAAATAAAAAAAAAAGTTACAGTAGAGTGAAAATTAGCTTACAACTGGACGGGAGAACAAGAAAATGACTCTCTTAAGTAAAACAGAAACATTTAACAAAAAATTCGTATTTAATATTTAAGAAACTTTGATATAAGCCGAGTTGACTTGTGGTGACCGCAATATATTCTAACTTATCTGTAAAAGTAAGCTTTTTTCTCGGTGTCACATTAGAACGTTAAAAGGGTTAAGTGTTTCAAAAGATTGATCTAGAAAGTAACTCATAGCCACCAAACGCAGAATCAGGACTCGAATTATGTCAGTGGGTTCGCCGACGAAAACAGGAAGTCAACCCAGTTAAACACCCAAAATGACGAGTAGTTATGTAAACCCGTAACTTATGATGAGGAAGACAGAAACTCACACGTCCTTGCAAGATCGAACGTTCAAACAAATTCCCTGAAAACCACATAATTTCTATGGCTGATATTAATTTGAAAAAGCCAAGTACTGAATAAACAATCATTTTACGTATGAAAAATTTAGCTGCATATTCTTATCAATCGTTACTAATATAACAAGTAGAGGGCCCTTTTGTGGGCTTTACTCCTCTGCAGAAAATGCTATTGGAGTAGTCTCAAACCCGACAGAGTGATTATAAAACAACGCTAATAGTCAGATGATATAAGACTTTGGCTTATATAAGAGTTATTTCAAAGGAGATAAGTGCCCACATGAAGATAATCAAAACTCAGTTCTTAATCTTATAGCAACTCCAGAATCGATTAACATTGTTGGGATTAAGTCAATAAAATACGTTATCATAATTGATTACATTCTGATGATAATTGTGCATTTGTTCACACTGAACTTCATGATAGAGCTGATTGGAAAATAATATGGCTGTTCTAATAACAACATCTACGAGAAATAATTTGTTTATGGAAGAAAATAAATTTCGTAAATTCTCTCAAACAAGCGATGACATGTCAACATGTTATCATTTGACGTTAGTATAAACGCGAGAATAAAGGCAGGCGAATGAATCAGGAAGGTTTTATTAAGAAAGAAAAAATAAAGAAAGTAATCTAAAATTTCCAATAAAATTGATCGTCTGTGTTCAATTGCGCACGCGCATTCTAAAAAGGATATAAAGGTAATTCTTTATTCTTTAAATATTTTCATTACCAATAATTGCCAGTATAATTTCCGGTTGCTTAGGCAGAAGATCATCTAAGCAAGTTATTTCAGTTTTCATTGCAGTTCTTGATTTACTTCAGGTCGATTTCCACATCTGTATCGCGGAATATTTGTTCTTGATCATCAGTAGCATGTTTAATGTGTAACGGTGAAAACAATTTGCTGGTGATATATTATTTAAAAATTGTTTTCTTTTCCATTTTTTTTTGTATCTTTTATTACATATGACAGTAACAACTGAAAATAAAGGTTTTATTTATTATAAAACTATTAAATTAGAAATCATCTAATGAAAATGCAGAGAATAGCAATTTAATTAGCGTACGAGGTGCTAAAAGCATTCTTAACCTCTCGAAGAAGGGATTTAATTTTTTCTGAGGTTTGGTCGTTTGATTGGATTTCGTGAATTTGGTTGGGCTGATAACTTTTCAGTTCTCGAATTAGTTAAACAAACTCTCACTCGTGATATCGCGTGTCACATAAGCGCCTTTATACGAGGTGTACCTCATTAATGAAATGGTTCTGTAAAAACAAAATTTGCTTATTCACTTCAAAGCTGCTTTCAAAGTACTTTCAAAAGCTGTGCACTTCGTGAGATGACGTTGCCATTAATGGAAACATTCTTGAAAATCGTTTTCCGGAATGCCTTTTCAGTAATCTGGAAACCCTAAGAGGATTTATTATCGGAGGGTGTAATCTTATCAATATAAGATACGCTGATGACATTGTGTTGATGGCTAAATCGGAAAGAAAGCTACAGGAACTTCTAGACAGAGAATTAGAATAAGGAAAGAATGTGTGGTCATATGCCCAAGATGCGAGTTACAAATCGGAGATGTCAACATCAAGCAGGTACAGAATTTTAAATATATGTGGAGTATTTTAACAGAGGATGGAAAATGCAACACCGACATCCAAACATGCATTGGACTAGCGAAAGAAGCAAGGTTTTGAGAAACGGAAAGGTTTCGTTAGAAACAAAGAAAAGAGTGCTGGATCTATGTGGCAGCGAATGTTGGTCAATCTGTTGAATTCGGAGAAAAAGAACTATATGCAGCAGAAATGTGGTTCTACAGATGGATGCTGAAAATTTCAAGAAGGAATGAATTCTAATGGATTATACTATACTATTATACTCAGAATTAGGAAAAGGCACGTGAAATTCCTTGGCCATAATAAGGAGTTGGGCTTGGGAATCTTGACTCTCACGGAGCATATTGAGGGCAAGAATAATAGTAGAAGGCAGCGAGCCACTTTCCTGACGATCTTGAGTGAATGGATAGGGGAATGTAGAGCGGGACCCTTAGCAATAAGAAAACAGTTAGGAGCCACCAGATATAGGTAGTAGGGGTTAGCCTTGATCGCCCATGTTCTAAAGGGACGTGGTGCGTAAAAGAACACACCTGTTGCTAGATCTGAGATATGGCAGCGATATTTGTCCACTTTTGAACGTTTTTTTTATTATTTTTAAATAGACCCCAAATCACAGGGTCTCTTGAATAAGGTCAAAGTTAAGTGCCATATGTGATACACGCTTGGGCTATCATCTCTTTTGATTGATGGCTGACTAAGTAGAAGTCGTTTATTTCTGTGGTAGACTGGCTGCCAACCAAGGCTATAGGATCCAGTAAGACCTGAGTGAATAAGATGGATGGTCCGTTTTTGTCATGGGATTTCTTAGCTGGTAACTCAGGAAATCTTCGTGCGCAGGAGCATTGTCTTGTTTAAGAATTCACTTGCTAGGTCAGAGGTCGGGTTTTTAACTTCGGAACAAATTCTCCTAACATTTCTAGCATTTCCCAAGAAATATTCTTTGTGCTGCTCATTTCTCTCGTCGTGGTTGTAATTCTTCTCGCCTTTCCTCCAAACTCCTGCGTTAATCAAAAACAGCCAATTATTTCATAGCATGTTCATTAGAAGCTATTTTAATATGACTAACGTTTAAATAGAACTTTTCCTAATCTTCTTACAAACGCTTAGTTTTAAAACATCACTTTCGATTCTTTGCACTGATTTTCTGTCAATAGTATAATATGAACACGTTCAACTTCCTTTACTGTTCGGCAATAAACAACTCATCTGCTCTGTATATCAAGCATATGGAGGTTCAAAAAAGTTCGTAAGTGATCTAGTACAATCATTTCCTGAAACATTACTCCAACGATACACTGCCGTCATTTTGGTATTAAACTGTCACACAATTACTGAACAATACTAAAAAATATTGACACCCACTTGTATTTATATTACTATTCAATTACAGTTACAATGATTGATATTGTTCAATAATAATTAATGGTAATAATAATGAAAACAATAAAAAGGTTTTATTCTTTTCTGATGAGGTATGAATATATTGTAAATTTGTCTGAACTCGAGTGGCACACGTATCTCGCGAAACATAAAAACATCAATGTTTCTAAAGCCAAACATTTAAGTATTCAGTTGTAATTTCTTTTACAGATTTGACTATGTTTCTTTTTTTGGCAGTCGGGTATGAGAACGTCTTTTGTTTTTATTGGTCTCTGTTCATAGAAATCGTGGGGCTTAATGACTTTGGTTTTGAAATATGTATTCCGTTCAGAAAATTAAATTTGATAATTCTTTATCAGAGTCGCTTGGCGCAGCCGCTAGCGCCTTCATCTTCTTCCTTAATTTTTTATTTTTCTGTTATTTATTTTTCTTTCATTTTCTATCTTTTTTCTTCCGTCATCGTCATTGTCGTCGTCGTCGTCATCATCATCATCATCATCATCATCATCATCTTCTTGCTGCTCCTTTATTTAGCTCTCCAATGTTCATTTCATTTTTTCTTTTTTCCTTTCTTTTTTTCTGTGATCCTCCCACCTTAAACTTGTTTTCTTTTATCTTTCCTTTTTTCTTTCTTTTATCTGTCTTTCTTTCTTTCTTTCTTTCTTTCTTTCTTTCTCATAATCTTCTCCGTATTTGCCTTTTCTTTCTTCTCTTTTTCATTGACTTTAACCATTTATTTTATTTCTTTTTTTGCAAGCAAGCAAATTTACTCTGAGATTTTCTAATCTATTCCGAAGTTTATTAAGCTCCATTTCTCCATCAATATTCCTCGATTCGGTAATTATCTATCCCAGGTCAGGATGCCGAGAGGTTACTTTCAGAACCTAATTTCCTTTATTGTATTGGAAAACCCATCAACAGACACTGATGCACTTGACAGGAAGAGATAACCACCACACCAACACGCACATAAGATGATAAAATAAATGCAGGTTAGGGATCATTCGTTACATCTATTTTAGTTCAGTTATTCCTCAAAAATGAAGTTATCTTCTGCTTCACTGAAGAAATGGTTTTATTGTTATACTTCAGGCTGGACGACTTATAGGAACGTATTATTACTTTAATCTATTCAACAAACTGATTTCATTGTTTCGTTCTAAAAAATTTTTCTCTGCAGAATATATCTTGCAAATTTCTAAGTCTACTATTTATCCTTTGAATATTGTTGCCATATCTGGTCCGGTGCTTTTGCTGTATATTTAGAGATTCTTGGTGAAATCCAAAGAAGAATCTGCAATATTATTGGTCCTGATCTGGTGTCTCGGCTTTAGTCACGTTCTCACCGCCTGTGTTTTTTTTCTATAAATACTTTTATAGTAATTGTTTGGATGATCTCTTCGATATGGTGCTTAGACGTTATGAATTTAAGTAAAGTACTGAAATTGGCGGCAAGGTTTCATCACTTCACATTTGAATTGGCTAAATGTTACCGTAAGTTTTATGCTAACAGTTTTGTTATGGATTACGAGATGAAATCCGGTCTCCAATGAATGACAAACGCAGGAAGGAAACATAACAAATAAATGTATTTACATAATAATACAATTGGTAATACGGTTAGTAGATCCAGAAACAATGTTAGTAGCAATAATAATACATATACAGTCTGGGAAATTCAGTATCGAAGTAGGACTTCCTTAGAGTCTAAGTGTTCGCAACTTTGACTCCTACAAGCGGTTACCTCACACTATTACTCTACCTCCAACTCAACGTGTCTCACTCTGACTACTCTAACTCTGGGTATTTAACGCAGCAGTACAAGTACACACTGGTCGAGTCCATTTGTATGAAAAAGGGGTGGACCCCATAACAAGTTTCTTTTTGCTCACTTCCCCTTTGTGGAATACTCTTCTGATTTCCTACTTTCCAGGCAACTTTGAACTTTAAAATTCTCAATGCAATGTCAATCGTTATCTTGTCTTGACTAGTCTTCTAGCTCCCTAATGATTCGCTTTTCTTGCGTGTTCCTCCACACTCAGTAACCATTTGTCTTAGTAGCATTACTGCCTTGCATTGGGTAATATGATTTTAAAAAAACGATTGCATTATAAATGAAAATATACTTATTCAAAACGTCTGTCTCAAGATAAGGGAATGATAAACAGAAAGTTTTGAGAAGTCCTCTCGAAGAAGCCTCAGAAAAGAAAGTTGAAAAGAAATCCATAAGTGGAGTTTGAAGCTGAAGCCGTTTGAGAAGAAGTTAGCAGAAAAGTATTATAACTGTGTTTATGCTTGAAATATGCGTGAAAACAAACTCTATTTTCACATGACTTTTCTCGTCATAACAAACCATTTGCAAACTTTCATGTCTAAATTTAGTTTTAGATACAAATGAAAGTAGCATAGTGAATTAGTTTAAAAAAATTAAAAAAGTACCAATGGTCTAGTGAATACAAGCGCTGGTCTGTGAATTTGGTGACAGTGATTTTGAGTTCAACCCCTGGATTGGGCAGTGTGTACTTGCACTCAGTAGAAACAGGCGATTAGTAACAAAACCGTACTAAATAAAAATAACAGATATGAGCAGTAGAACTAGAACAGTCTATCCCCGAAAATTAAGTAAAGGGTTCAGTTCAGAATTCCCTGTAGGCCACCCGGATATATATACAGCTGAGGAAGGCCGAAGGGCACAATGGCCGAAACGTTCTGTCAACAGCAGCAAAGATGAGGACATTAGTCCGAATATAAATAGGGTAAAATACTTTAAAATGCTTAGGAAATTGAAGTCACAGTTACTATGTCAACAAAAATGGAGTACTGCTGCAATATATGGGCATGCGATGCCGTGACTTCCTTTTCCAGTCTCAATAGAGTCCAAAGGCGTCTCCACGTCCTTGTGGGTAATGATTTAACCCCCACCCCCTTTACAAACCTTTCTTTACAGATGTAACGTCACAGGTTTCTCGGTGCTTTATCGCTATTTCCATGGAAAGAGTTCAGACGAACTACATTCGTTATTTCCACCAGTTCTAACTTTCACGGCTAAGACCCACCATGCCACGGACACTTTCAGCGATCCACATTCATTTCCTTCGTATTCCACTCGAGCAGCGTCTTTCCACGAACCGCTGATGTGGAACTGACTCCCAAGATGATGTCTCTCAGACCACTACAATCTTAACCTGTTCAAGTCAAATGTTCACCGTTATTTTCTACACATATCTACATAATCTCTGCCCCTAAAGCTGTAACCCTCTGCTTCGAGTGGCTCTCGGGCCTTATACATGGTGAATATTATTGTAAAATCATTTCACAAACTTTACACAAAGGCCTTTTCTTCTACTCTGGGGATCTTGGAGCATTTAAACTAACCTGCCTGCTGATGAAATCTGCTTATGTGTGTTTTCGGAAAAAAGATGGGAGTGGAATGAGAATAGTCTTTTCTCATAAATTAAAATGTCCAGTTCTGAATTCCAATAGACTTCTCGAATCGGCATGCAACCTGAATGAAAGGTAGAATGGTCGAAATTTTGAGATAGATCAACAAAGATGACGATATTCAGTCACCTCCCCCCACGAGGGTGTCATGTGGCACAAGGCCTTTTTAACGTGGGCATTCCCGAGCCATTAGGCTCGGCCAAAAAATAGCCCATTTGAACCCGTATAAACGAGTTCAGGGCCGGTTTTACCTCCCCGAAGGAGGCTGCACCGACGGGCGGAGTCTCCTTCGGGTTCCTCCCGCCCGTAGGAAGAGAGTTTAACCGAACAGTCGGTTCAGAGTTGAACGACTGACTGATCAACAAAGATGACGACAGCAGTCCGCATGTAAATTGTGAAAATAATAGTGTAAGTAATGATAACACTATATCCCTGAAATTTAGACACAAAGTTTATCGTAAAAATTGGACAGAATTAGTGACGGTCGAAATGAAAGCACTTGAAATAGAAAGTGTAAATTGGATTTAATGCAAAAGAGTTGGGAGAAATTTGATTCGTTGTCTCTGTCTTCCGTCGTGCAAGTTGGCTGTCAACAGGCTCGTGTTGTGTGCAAGTTGTCCTCTGATCATGTTGCTTTGCCGAATTAGTTGTAATCCAGTAGATATCGAGGTTTTAGGGTGGCTCGGCGTGTGCTATTGCTTAGCAAGCTATTTCGGGAATTTTATTTTCTGAAAGAAAATAAAACCTGCTGCAACAGTATTTTCGCTATTACCCGAATTAATAACGAAAAAGAAAGGAAAAAAAAATGCAAATCAGATTCAGTTACAAAGAAAAGATATTTATTTCTAACCAGCTAAATAAGGGTTCTTGCAAAAAATCGTCCCTTTTTGCTGAGTAACACAATGTAAAAATGTATAGCAGAAAACAAACTTAAAAATTACAATGCACAAAAAACAAAAAAAAAAAAGAATAGCGCCCGCCTTCCTGTGTCAATGATAACAATAAAAAAGAGGGAAGTGCCTTAGCTCTTCAGTACACTTTCAGTCATTTCAAGGTTTAAAAGTTTTTATCTTTTTTCATTTCTCTCTTGTGTAGACAAAGTCCTCTTCTTGGTGACCAAACTCCCTGCTTTCTTTACTTATCTTCCTCCCGTCCGCCGGGAAATTACGCCTTTCTTTTACGGACGCTAGAAGGTGAAAATTTACTTAAACACGTGCTAAAACACTTTTTGGAAACGCACGTGTTTGCTCCTTCTTCTTCTTCTCAAACGGCTTTAGCTTCAAACTCCACTTATGGATTTCTTTTCAAACTTTCTTTTCTGGGGCTTCTTCGAGAGGACTTCTCAAAACTTTCTCTGAAGGGTAAGCTTGCCCACAGTAACTTTATTACCCATGCATCATTCACTTATAGGCAAACGCTGCCTGCCTTTTCAGCAGCGAGAGAGAAACAACCTTCTGTCTCTAAGCCGTTCCCTTTCCGACTGCTGCTAAGGTCCAATCTCAGTTTTCCTTTTCACCTTTGAACCGTCCAATCACAGTTCATTAAAAAAAATAAAATAAAATATCAGCAGGTTCTTAGGGCCAGTAATACAATGGCTATTTTTTGTTCTCCATTCACCTTAAAAATTTTAAAAGCTAATCCCGTATATCGTTATTCAATCGAGGAGTCCAATGCTCATTGGTTTGTCTTACTAGTTTCTTTACCCATGAATTAGATAAGCTAAGTAAAAAAGCGTGGAATAGATGCTGAGTATTTTAGTCTCCGTGCAATTTTAATCGTGTAATGAATTCGATAATCCCAGGGCTTCTCACGCGTGTTATCTTTTTCAGGGTTAAGCCAAGCTTAATAAAAATGAAATGTCTCGTCGCAGAGCAGAAATTTCGCAGACATTAGAACTAACGCGAGTTCTATCCTCACATGGTTCTTCATATTTGTATCTTTGTGTCATACTAATACTAGCTTGCCATGAAAAAAGAAACTGACTGGCTTTTACTGCTAGCAGGGCATTTACTACTTACTGACATCTGTAATCATTTTCTACTTACTGACATCTGTAATCATTTACTACTTAGTAACATCTGTAATCATTTTCTACTTACTGACATCTGTAATCATTTACTACTTACTGACATCTGTAATCATTTACTACTTAGTAACATCTGTAATCATTTTATACTTACTGACATCTGTAATCATTTTCTACTTACTGACATCTGTAATCATTTACTACTTACTGACATCTGTAATCATTTACTACTTAGTAGCATCTGTAATCATTTACTACTTACTGACATCTGTAATCTATATTGGAATGACACATGGCCGGCCTTGCCAATTAAAGTGTTGAATAAAACGCATGTCTGGATCTTTGGCAGTTGTGAGTTCAATCACTGGATCGGAAAATACGAAAATGTCATGAATAAGCGACGGGAAGTCGAATACACATGAGGTGACTAAATACTAAAATACCTGAAGAAGGCCGAATGGAGAAACGGTCGTAACATCGTGAATATTGCAGGCAAGATGAAAATAATCGTTCGAATGGAAAAGTGAATAACGATGAGATTTTTTGTTCTTGTTTTTAGAGTTTGATAGACAAGGAAATATTCTTTATTATTGGCCTGATTATGCAAAATATTTGTAAAAAAGTTTCTAGATTTATATAGGATGGATTAGATAATTTGGTATTCAAAATGATAACTATCTTTTTTAGAACTGAGAAAGGTTATGCGCATATTCTATGTTATATAGCGTATCTATGAACACTAATGGATATGTCCCGATCCTCATAAATATGATGGACTATTGTAAGTGTGGTGTAATATGCTAAGTAGTCCACCATCTAGGAGTGGTTTACCTACTTCACGCCGCTGGCGAGTATTTTTTTTTTGTTGATTACCATTTCATTTTCCACTTTGGTTTATTGGTTATTCCTCATTCAGTAACCTTTTCTAGGTTACAACAGTCTACCAGTTACGATAACAACAAAGATGGAGAAAATAGTCGGTATGTAAATAGTGTAAATAATGAATAGATTTAGTTTAGTGTTTTTGGTTATCAGCTTCAATTCTGTTTATTGTAGTGTAATAGATATCGGCTCGGAATGAGAAATCAGTAGAGCTGAGTTCGAATTCAAGTCGAGTTCGTTATATTTTGTTACTCTATTGAAAGACAGAATCACCTATCTCGAAAAAGAGTTCGTGTTTTGTGTGCGAACTGCCGAAGGAGGATTAAAGTAAAATAGTTAGCAAAAATCTGCTACTTTAAGTAACAGAATCTATGCTAATGTACTTTCCTTCCCTCGTGGCCAATCCGAAAAATCTCTCGTTGAATAAAAGCCATTGTTTTTTGCTTACCGGCAGTACGATTTTTCTGAGTTTAGTGGACGAACGTGCGTTTCCGCTGGTGAGAAATGATGGTTAGATTTATGACCCCATTTTGTCGTTACTACGTTGCCTGTTCGATTGTTATGATGGACTTTCATTTGAACTGTGAATTGGCTACAAGTATTGCGGACGAGAAACAGAAGAAACCTATTGCCGGCATTTATTGCTAAAACAAGTTTACAGTATTTTTCTTTTCTCTACAACAGTTACAAGCAAATAGCCTTGGTAAATCGATCCCTTATACGCCCCAATTATGGGTCGAATAACTGGACAGACTGGGTCCTATAGCTTCCAGTTTACCGCAGAAAGAAACGGCAACCTGCTGCGGGAAAAATCTTCTGCCTCGTCAATCATGAATCGAAAGAGACATGATCGCCCAAGCATACATATGGAATTTAACTGATTGATTTATATTTATAGGATTATTGTTGTTAACGTGTAGTGTGAAATTATTTATGGGGAATTTTAATAAACGAATTATGTTAGGGCGCTCGGAAAGTACTTACCTATTTCACCGTCATGCATTGAGTTTACCAAGGTCGAATGGTAGGGAACTGCATCTAGGATTAGTTTACCATTTCTTCTATCCGATAACGCTTAAGAACCAAACTCATCGTTCCACTATCTACAGCATTATTTTAATCACGAATACAAAGCTTTATTTTTACATGACATTATTACAGGTGTTGAGAAAATGCAAAAAAAAAACCCCAAAAAACAACGTTTACAAATATTAAATAAATATGGAGTGTCGTATTCGTCTACGATCTGAAGAGAAATGGTAATGAAGAAAGAAGAAATTAATGTTGATTATATCTTAACTTCTTGCACGCACAGACACACACAAACACACACACACACATATATTTATATATAGAAAGATGTACTTATCAATGTGTTATATATATAATTAACTTTTAATTACTTAAAGAGATACGTAGATAAGACACTAGTGACAATGAGAATAAACATCAAAATCTTAAAGAAGTATGTCTGAATTTCTTTGATGACTTATCATTATTTACGTGCAGCCTATTGTCCTCATCTTTGTTGTTGTTATCGCAATGATTCTCCACACAGAATTCTCCTACCAGATAATAGCCTGGTAGTTTAAAGCTTTGGTTCGTGAATTTGGTGAAACAGTAATTGGGAATTCATTCCCTGGTTTGGACATTGTGTATTGGCCTCAGTGGAGAAAAGGGCGGGCAATAACTAAAAAAGTAAGAAGCAGACGAGATATCCGTAGACATGGGCAGTGGAACGGGAATACTCTAACCTCTTAGATTAAATAAATATTTCAGTTATGATGTTCCTGTATATTACCCGGATCGATATGCACCTGCCGAAACGTTGTGATGACAACAACAAAGACGAGAACATTAATCTGCATGTAAACTGTAAACATAATTAAAGAATCTATCGACGGCTCTTGTTTGTTTATCGATCATTGAGTTTCTATAAGTATTCAATTTGGAGTTATCCTCAACCTTTCTATAGATGCCTTTTTTAAAAATTTTGAATGAGTTTCAGTCTCGCTAAATGCTACGACTAGGATCACGTTCACTTGTGTAACCAGTGCGCTGTAACACGCATGGTTGATTGATGTGTTTTTTACGGCTTATCTACCTTATGTAGGCTATTTAAAACCCCACAAAAATATTTTAAGAACTTTTGAAGATAATAATGTTTTAATGATACAAGGCCGACTAATTAATCCATAGCTGGGCGAGAAGAGGTGAGCGGATTTCCAATTCTAAACCTTTATCCATGACAGAGCTCGCACCTCCAAGTTTACAACAAGCGGTTACCCATCTAGTTACTGACCAGGCTCGACGTTGCTTAACTTGTGTTTCAACATGATATGGCAGTAAACTTTTTAACAAGTATCAATTGTAAGGGATTAACATAAAAAATCTACGGAAGACTAAAAAATCAATAATATTTTTTTAAATTTTACAAGAAGATGATTCGTTTGAATCATCAGTTAACGCAATTATTCTTTTATGGAAAGATGATTTATTTCAATCCTGTAGACTTTGTCATGTAAGACTCGAAGATAAACAAAGAGATTTAAAAAGGCCCCAAAAAATCAGTGTTGAAATTAATTATATCTCGTACAAAAGTCCGATATTTATTTGATGTTTAAATAACAATTAGATTTGCGACTATTATAACTTCCCAAGTCTGAGAGATATCATTTATGTATATATAGTTTTTGTTTAATTTGACAGTTTCTCCCAACCTAGATCTCACGTTGAATAATGATCACAAAAAAAAAAAAAAAAAAATCAAAGTGTGTGGAGTGCCCGAAATCAATAGCGAACGTACGTTAATTAATCGCTTCCGAATGCACATCTCTGGAAAAGTGATAAGAGCTTTCGGTGCATAACAACCATTACGATTTTCGTTTTGGTTATTTTTTTTTTTTTTGCAGTCTACATCCAGCTCGGAACACATTTGAGCCAACCGATTCGTACGCCAAATCAGCAAGTTTACAAAAGAGGAGAATGTCGGTAGGCGGGGAAAATTATTTTGTTCTTGTCAATCATCGTTATTCGACTGAGCCAGTCTCGACTCGTACTATTGTTAATAAAATGATGCACAGCGGGTATAAATGACAAAAAAAGGCATCGTTTTCAGAGATCAAAGGTCATTAAATGATTGTGCTCTAACTGCTGAACAGAAAGAGCAGCTCCACTAGTTTGGATATCTCATAAAAGCACATGAACTTAACACTAGATCGGGGTCACATGCAAATATAGGATGGTATATCAATAAGTCTCTAGCCTGATGCGTAATTCATCTTACCTGACAAGTTCGTGTGAGCAGATGGTAGAATGCGGGACGGGAGCCTTTAGCAGAGGATGTAAAACTCCTAGCTGCTAGAAGGGACAGAGACTTGTGGAGAGCCATGATCGCCTATGTCATGAAGATACGCGGTATATAGAAGAACTCTCCTGATATTAGGTGACAGGTATGGCAGCAAATATTTGTCCTTTTTTTGAACATCTTTCAATTTTGTAAATAGCCCCCCCAAAATCATAGGGTCTGGTAAATAAGGTCAAGTGCCATATGTGATACACTCTTGGGCAATCATCTCTCTTTTGATTCATGGCTGACTAAGCAGACGATCTGCCGCAGTAGGCTGGCGTTTCTTTCTGTGATAGGCTGGTTGCCAACCAATGCCTTAGGATCCTATCTGTCCAGAGTAAATAAAACGCGTGGTCCGATTTTGTCATGGGATTTCTTATCTAGTAACTGACTATCTCTTCACGCTCAGAAGCACTGTGATGTTGAAATATCCACTTGTTAGATCAGATCTTTAACTTCTAACAAATTCTCTTAACACTTCTAGCATTTCCGAATAAATATACTTTGTGTTTTTTGCTGCTCATTTCTTGCGTCTTCGTGCAATTCTTCTTCTTCAGAATGTTGGCGATCATGGCTCTCCACAATTTCCTGTCCACAAATTTTCTATTTTGGTGTCTCTCCTAAAAGCCTTTTCTGCCATCTATTCACACAAGCTCTTTGGGTGAATTATGTGTTGTTTTTCTGTGTCTCTTTTGCCTTCAATATGTCCTATGAGTATCAACATTTCCAAGCCTTCTTTCCTCATTATGTGCCATAGGAATTTCAACTCTCTCTTTCTGATGTTAGATATCAAAGTTCTTTTTGTTTCCATTTTCTCGAAAACTTCGTTCATTCCTTGCTTGGTATTCTCAACATTCTTCTGTAGAAGAACATTTCTGTTTCTTCAAGCCTTTTCCTCATCTTTAAGGAGATTGTGCAGTATTCACTTCCATATAGAATGATTGACATTAGGTAACAGTTCAGCATCTTATTCTTTGTTTCTAACGGAATTTTCCTGTTTCTTAATACTTTGCTTAGCTTTTGGAAGGCACCATTCGCAATCCAAATTCACGTTTGTACTCATTACCTGATTTTGATCCGAAACTTCGCTGTATAATGTTCCATCATGTGGGGATAGTGTAAATGTTATTGGCGCGGAAAGTGAAATCAGCAAGCTGTGCTCAAATTTGTACAGTTTAGTACTGATACCCTACCGAATGGTATGAACCTATCTCTTCTCCGTCGAGCCATGACTTAAATTGCATTCTTTACTCTCTAACATTGGGTAGCAGCCAGTGTAGGAGAAGAAAAACTTAAAACTGTGTAGATGGCAAAGGAAAATTGAAAAGAAATGTATACAGGCAGCCTACAGAGGTAACTTGACAATAAATATGGCGGAAAAGAGAAAAATAGAAAGAAAGAAAGAAAGAAAGAAAGAAGTAAAACAGAAATAAAGGCAGGGTAATACAAAATAAATAAATAAATAAATAAAATAAAATAAAAAAATAAAGGCAGAAAGAGAAATAGGTCATAGGTAATATAAAGAATAAAAAATGAAGAAAAATAAATATAAAACATCTAAGAAATGATAATAT
The DNA here is from genome assembly GCA_903632075.3 of Acanthosepion pharaonis. NCBI lineage: Eukaryota > Metazoa > Mollusca > Cephalopoda > Sepiida > Sepiidae > Acanthosepion > Acanthosepion pharaonis. Next base: position 1,061,383 of record CAHIKZ030005474.1, on the reverse strand, counting down.
AAATAATAGGGGAAAGGGGAAAGAGGAAAAGGCGGATGGATTTTTATTGGGTGTGGTTGGTTGCAAAAAAATTTTTGGAAGTAACGTTATATTGTATATTAACAACGGATAAGTTTATTGTAATACAAACTAAAAATATTTGGCAGTTCCCAAATAAAAAGTGTGGATAGATAAAAAAAAAAAAAGAATATAACGTAAGAAAAAATAAAAAATAAAAAAGCAAAGTAAAAAAATAAAATAAAGGGACATTGCATATAAGATCAGTTCAACGCTAGGTTGGTGCAAGGGAAGTAACTTAATATAAAAATATAGGCAGGTCAGATGTTGGTTTGACAACCAGCATCAAAATATTTGAGAAAAGAGCTTTTTTCTGTGAAAGCATGTGGTCGTTTCGCTTGTTCAGCAGGTTAGGATTGTCAATGGATTTAAGAAAAGATCGTCTTTCTAAGAGGCACAGACTACATTTTTTTTTTGCTGGTAAAAGGTTTGGTTTTAGCGATGAGATCTCACTTTCGATCCTAGCTAGGGGCAACCGGACTTTCTAGCCACATTGATGAGCTGTGATACAGCAAAACAGTGTAACAGTGGATGACAATACATCTATAATACACACACACACACACACACACACACACACACACACACACACATATATATATATATATATATATATATATATATATATATATATATATATATGTTCTTTGATATTGCGTGCCAAAATGCTTCAGTTATGTCTATTCTGTCCTTTTGGACCCAGCCGAGAAATATCCTTTAATATATATATATATATATATATATATATATATATATATATATATATATATATATATACACGTTTGTGTGTATTCATGTTTACACGCTTTTGTAAATATTCTTTGTACTTAAGGTTTTTCAGTCGGAAGAAAACTGAGAGAAGATAAAAATATTTCTGAAGGTTTAATTTCAGATTTTATATATTTTTTCTTTACTATAGTTCACTCAATGCAAGGACCAAGAGCTACTCAAGGTAGAGTGCTGCTATATGAGGCTATTTTAAAGGCATACACGGACGGGGCAAGAATTGCATTTTTTGATGATAGATGACAGTTTCCCCTTGACATGAAGGGGTTAAGATAGAGTGGACTACTTCAACGTGTTGTGATGGTTAGCATGCTTCTCTGGGTAGATCAATTACAACTGAATAGTGAGTTCGATCCTCACTAGTTACTCGATCCTTTCGACCTTGTGACATGTAAGCTACGTTTAATGAATCGCTAAATGAAAATTGACTGTTCATCTCGCTTTGCTACCTTTTTGCGTTCATTCCGGGTTGGGATCAAAGTGTAATATCTGTTCTCCTCGCTGCGCAATAAGAGAAGTCGGATATACAAACCGTGTGATAATGCACCTCCCACATTTCACTAAAGGGGGAAGGTTGGTGGAAAACGTGACTGTGGGCACTCCACTTAAAATACCGGAAACTAGCACAGCTTACTTGTGCTTATCCAAACAGATATTTCTATTTTCGTTTTATATTTCTGTGAACCTGCAATAAAGCACAATCATTTTTTTTTTTTAGAAAATTTCCCGCGCAACGTTACGAATCTGTAAACAGATGTCGGATTCCCAGTGGCGCAGTCACCAACTAACTTTAGCGTAAAATCACAAAGAAACACGTACATAGTGGAAAAATAAATCTATGACACGCATATGTATATTCTATATAAATATATTTACCTGTATAAAAGATACTTGTATACAACACCATTTGACAGGGATCAGAAATGTTTTATCTCCAGGAGAGATATGGCATGGCTGTTCCTGAGGCATTTTTTAAGGCGTTTTATCCTAAGCAAGGCGGGAGTGCCACTATCACGCAAGGGTTTACAGAGAGTGAAAGTAAGCGTGAAAAGGTGTGTTTGAAGAAAAGATAAAGAGAAGAACGGGGATCAAGTTCAAGTCATCAGAAGATGTCTACTGACATTACATTTAAATATTTATCAGAGAAGCAAGTAACAGGAAGGGAGTTCAACTGTCGGGAAGTACGAGAGAAGAAGCTGTTGGAGTAGAAAAGGCGGTTACATTTAACAGTTTCGACGATGAAAGGGTGTGACGAGATGCCAACCTTGTAGCATGCTTAAATTCATGCAGTTGAGGCACCAGTGAAAATAGTTCGTTAGAGCAGTTGCCATGAAAATATTTGTTGAAAAGGCAGAGGGAAGACGTCTGTGAGAAAGGTGATTGGAGTCGAGGTGCCAGGTCAGGATCTATCACATTGACCATATATAGCAACAGTATTCAAGGCAAGGACGAATGGTAGATTTGAAGGATGGACTCGGACGAGATAAACCTTCTGATGCGACACAAGGAACAAACTTTCCTTGCAGTAGATGAAGCTATTGATTCAATGTAGTTGTTTCACCTCAGGTCAGTGGAAGACGTGAGACCAAGAAGGAACAGAGAGACTCTCTCATGAAGTTGAGCCACACAAATATTATTCTCTTACAGCCACACAAATATTTTAATTATTATAATTTATAATGGCGTATTTGTGCAGTATGTCAGTTTGTATATATGTTAAAGAAGATAATATGTAAATATTTGGAGACATATATTATAATATTATGAAAACATATTTCATATGTTATAATTAATCAATGATAAATATTATATACTATCAGATAAATGGCGTCGTGCAAATCAAGTCGATTTCTTTTGGTTCGCCGGCCCACGCATATTTCTTTGAGAGAAAATATTACAACTGCAATCCTTAAAAATAAAAGTCGTCTATTCAGACTGATTGGAAATAAATTAGAATTTGACAATATCCTTTTCTTTCTTTCTTTCTTTCTTTCTTTCTTTCTTTCTTTCTGTACAGTTTTCACATATCGGCCATCTTTCTAATCGTTGATAATAATAATATTAATAATAATAATAATATGTCTGGAAGAAGAACAAAGCCTAGAATATAAGTCGATTGAAAGTATCAGATGTTAAACTATAATAACACCTTCAATTGTCCTAGCATAAAAATGAACTCTATATGAGAAACTTTAAGAAAGAAATAAAGTACTCTAATCCTAAAACTCAATTTCTCTACCTAATTGCAGTACAGATAGTAGAGAAGCCATATGCTAATTTAGTTGAAGAGGAAGACAAGCGATAATAAGTTCGATGCTGCAAGCTTCCATTACTGAAATATTTATAAAAGCGTTGAATAATTGAATTAATTTACATGACGGTCGTTAGTTCAATCTTCGAGTCGGGTAGCGAAAAAAATAAGTCTTTTACACTGGTTCAACGATATCACAAGGACACATTAACTGATTCGAGAAATTCTCTAACTTGAACAGCAGAATGAGGCAATTTATTTCGGTGGCTTGAATAAATTGTTCAATTCTAAACAACCAGACGGTTACGGAATTCAAGAAACAATGGAAGAGAGACGCAGGGTAAAACGTCTGAAAAACTTCAACCGTAAGAATCAAGATAGAGATAATAGTCTGAATAGAATTTGTGTACAATAAGAGAAACATTTGCTGATCTGTTACGGGCGAAAATCTGAAAATCAAATAACTACTTAAAAGATAATCTTCTTTATTTATAATATAATATTTATAATGGAAGAATAGGAGATAAATCGTTTATAGATATCGACGCTGTGGAATCAACAGTGCATGCTGACACTCAGTGTCATGACTCAATGCTATCTTCAGGTTAGCTTCTTCAAAAGATTAGCTTAAAGTGTAAAACCAAACCAAACGTAACCATGTAGCGTTGATTCTTATATCTCCACACTATCTATATATCTATGTTTGTATGTGGGAGTTTGCGAAGGAACACAAGGGCATAATATATATATATATATATATATATATATATATATATATATATATATATATATATATATATATATATATTCGAATGCAATGAGAACGAAAATGATATATAAATTCTAACGTTCCCAGCATTAATTCAAAAGAGGGCTTATCGTCTTACTATCTCCTGTTCTCACCTTTCTTCCCCCACCCTCATTCTTAGAAGGCTTAGAAATGCTGTGCCTAAACCCTTGACCGTTGTTGTCGAAAAAAAAATTTTCAGCTCTAGCCATCACTTTAACACCTCAACCATCCTTTCGGCAAAATGCTATCAATAACCACTATTGTTTCACTCCTGTCACCTTTATATATATATATATATATATATATATATTTATTTTTTCAAACAAATGGAAAAAAGGAAGTAACGTTTCACATGCGGCTTGCTTGCAAACAGAATTGTTCATAACCATTTTGGTTTTCACCAGTCGAAGTGCAATTAAATGCACTGAAACGAAGTTGCATCTTTGTAGTGAGTAATTTGTTTTTGTCTCTATGAAAGATATACTAAATAATATAGGACACTAATATATATATATAATAAAGTAATTCATCGAGTCTGAAAGAAACCTCAACAGAATGCAGAAAGCACTGGACGGCCGTTTCGTCCTATATTTGGGACTCATCAGCAGTGCGGATCCACTACCGAGAATTGAAACCCTGACAGTTAGGTTGTCAAGCAAACATCATACCAACGGTTCCAACGGGCCTACGTGACGAATAGGTTGCAAATCAGACTCAATATAGCGCCGCTCGCTCACATATTCCGTGGTGGAACTCAACTGAGATTCTCTCTAACCATAGGACTGTGCCCCCAGGAGCCACGACTGCTATCACCAAGCCGCTCAAACTTGAGCATTAGAAGCCGGTTCAAGCTTCTAATCCTATGGTTAGAGAGAATCTCAGTTGAGTCCCAACTTAATTATAATTATCAAATCCTCTTCTATCATATATATATATATATATATATGACACAACATTTACCCCCACAAAACACAGCCATTACTATACAGGCATTTGAAATGGCAGTAGCAAATGACATAAAGGAAACAATAGCACGTAAGCTGCCACGTAACAATATTACTGAAGGGGAACGTATAGCCCTTGACACGCTGACACATAGAGATGACCTAATCATAACACAGGCTGACAAAGGGGGTGCCACAGTGATCTGGGGAATCAAAGAATACATTAAAGAGGCCAACAATCAGCTAGCCGACAAAGAAACCTATAAACGCTTACCTACAGATCCTCTTCCCGAATACCAAAAAGAATTAACTAGCTCGCTAAACATAATGCTTCGCAACAATATAATCGACAGGGAAACAAGTACAACACTTACACCCACAATCATCACACCTGCTCGCTTCTATCTACTTCCTAAAATATACAAACCCAGGAAGGCCAGTCATTTCATCATTCAACTGCCACATGACCAAAATTTCCAAACATTACATACAACCACTAGCTAAGGAAGTAAAATCCTACATCGGAGACACAACAGATCTACTAAAGAAAATTAATCACATACAAACGGTACTAGAGAATGCTATTATAGTGACTATGGACGTAAGATCACTCTATTCAAACATTAAATACATCGAAGGACTAATCGCCCTTCAGGAAGCACTTACTAAAAGAAGACCCCCAGAAGTTATCATAAAGCTCATGGAGTATATTCTTACGTTGAATACTTTCAACTTTAATGGAGGACACTACCTGCAAGTAAGAGGCTGTGCTATGGGCACCATTGCAGCTCCATCATATGCTACAATATTGATGGGAAAATTTGAGGAAATCCATACCACCCTCATTGGTAGCGACAGCGTATTCTATGCAAGATATACCGATGATATATTCTTTGTATACTCGAGCAATGACGACAAACTTATCAAATTCCTCATGACCCTTAAACAAAGCACACGACGCAATTAAGTTTGACTATGAAAAGTCCACAAGATCGGTAACATTTCTAGACACCCGTATGTACAGGAAACTACAAACAACACTACACACTAAAATCACCGACACCCACAACTATCTACTCTTTAAGCCTTCCCACCCTAAACACCTCAAAGAGAACCTTCCCTATTCATAAGCACTTAGACTCAGAAGGATATGTTCCAACAATGAAGAATTAAATAAACACATTGAAAATCTGGAGCATCAATTCACAACACGTGGCTATAAACAACACCTAATCAGGGAAAAAATAAATAAAGCAATTTCCACACCTAGAGAAGACACCCTAATGTACAAGATTAAAAATAAACTCAGCCTCGCCCCTCTACTAACCACTTTCAACCCCACTCTGCCTCCACTATCCCAAATAATTAAAAGTCGCTGGGAAATACTACATCTCAAACCCGACCTAAAAAATTGTTTGAGGAACCCAGCCTTCTAGCATATCGTAGACATAAGAACCTAAAAAAATCATAGGTATTAACAACATTTCAGAGGACAAGGTAATCTGTAATAAACCAAAAGCAAAAGCAACACGATTTTCCCAAACATGGAACAACAAATGGAGCTTATGCTGCAACCACATTAGACACGCGAATTCGTTCACTAGATCAATCACTAAATCTACTTTTAAAATGTACCACGATTCTAACTGAAGAAATCATAACATAATTTACCTCCTAGAATGCACACTATGCCAGAAACAATATGTAGGAAAATCTGAATGGCCCTTTCACTACAGAATTAATAATTATCGGAATCGAATTAAGTCGTCTCCCCATGAAAAATTATTACCCGTAGAACAACATTTCCGCCTAGAAAAACACGATTTTAAAACCCTTGCTAAATTCACTATAATTGAGAGAATAGAAAAGTTCAGAGCAGATGACATTAAAAAGATTTGAGAGTGCCATGAAAATAAGTGGGTCCGTAGTTTAAAACCACACTATCCAGACGAGCTTAATCACAAATTTAACAATATAGATAGTATTAATATATTATCCCTCAAATCAGGACCTACCTACATTTTTCACCCACACAAGACAGACATGCTTGCGGAGGTGTTGAGGCCTCACACTTATACACTTATATACACACCCACGCGAATATACACACATCACACTCACACTCACTCACTCTTTAATGAGCCAAATGATAACACACATCCATAGTAATATACACACATCATGCTCACTCACTCCTTAAAAACCAAATAACACACACACTTAACAGAGACACATCCTCTTTCCTCTTTTAATATTTTTATTGGTCAAAACATATATATATATATATATATATATATATATATATATATATATATATATAAAGAAATGGACAAAGTCCGACAATTTATTTATTAAAGACATTTTTTATGTTTAACGTTCTTTTTTATAGATACAAGTATTTAAGAAATGCTCTGTTTATAATAAACAGTAAAATAACATTTACCGAGACTGAATGTCAGCGTTTTCATGAAAATTTCGTCCTTTGACAGGTTTCGAACCTGCATCAAATGGACGAATATTTTCTATGAAAATTTCTCCAGACATTCAGGGCGGTAAATGTTATTTAATACTGTTTATTATAAACAGAGCATTTACTTAAATACTTGTATCTATAAAAAGAACGTTAAACATAAAAATGTCTTTAATATATATATATTCAAAATTATAACATATGATAGTTATAACATCACTACAAAAATTTCCTTTTTGTAGTGATGTTATAACTATCATATGTTATAATTTTGAATAAACATTATTTGCTCTACTCGATTTTAAGCATTCTTTTAAGAATAGTGTTTGGTTATCGGAATTTTATTCTATCTGTATCGACCCTGTACTTCGAATTCCAGTCGAATGCATTGCATTCATTCACATATTAATACTCTTGGGAAAGGTATGAATCCTTTTCTTTTCCCCCCAGCTATGGATAAATAGCAGAACAGACTGGGTTCTATAGCCTTGGATAGCTACTGGTCTAGTAGAAGGACAACTCTGAATTCAAAATCTGCTCATTTGGGGACTTTGTTGCACGTGGTGCACCAGGTCTCTGTATCCGGCCCTTCAAAAAGTGTGGATAGTTCTGCACGGAACCTTCGCCACTATAATCAAATCTCATGTGCTGGTGCCAGGTTTTAGGTCCCTAGGAACGGATCTGTTTGACCCTCTTACGTCATGGTCACATGTGTGTTTTGTTGTGGATGTGATTTACTGGTTATTCTTCTGTTGTATTTTATACATACTAATTTTCAGTATCTTTTCTGTTGAATATTTTGTGAAGAAGGCTTGATGAAATGGAGTCAAAATGTGTGTATCAACGTGTCTGTAAATTATTTTAGCAGTATAAATCTTTTATTTTTATATTTTCTCTTCTCGTTAAAATACAAATACGAATAACACGTAAGTTACACTACCATTGACATGGGGCATGCGTAATACAACATCTCATTTAATAGCAAATATAGCGAGGATCACGATTGGTTTATGCAATTAGATAATAAGGTCGATTTATATTTATATATATGTAATTGGATGCTTTCTGCTGAAGGTTTTTTTTTCGAATAAGGGCGGTCATTGTAAAAGATCCAATTATCTGCTGATTTAATAATGTACGAAGAAAATAAAAACGTTATCTCTACAGCATTGCTTCAAAGTCCGGATGGAAACCTTAAGGGGGGAAAAACGATGTTTTAACGAAGATCTAAAAAGATGCAACAGAAGTGCAATTTTTTTTAAGAAGTCCATGTGTTTGCTTACGCCCTAAGCATTTTCATTGGTAACCAATTCAAAAGAATTTCTTACTTTTCGAAATACAGCTGCTGTCCAGCCAGTTAATGAATAGAATTTCGGTTTAGTTTCTAGCGATGAATTCTTTCCATTTGTAGCATTTATTTTTTATTTTTCTGTCAAGGTTATCAAGACGCGCATCTAAACACAAAAAAAACAATGACATATAACCAGCTACGAAGGGCAACGGTTCCATATTATCGGCCACGAAATGCCATCAGCTTCACGTTTCGTTCGAGATCATTTTTTCACCTGCTTGTAATGAATCTTACTCCTTTGCCTCATCTATAAAAGGCCTGCAACAATAACTCAATTAATCATACAATTTCGACCATTGTTAGAGATGCCATCGGAAACAGAACCAGAAGCTAGATCTACAAGAACTATTCAGGGGAAAATGTAATTTGGCTCGCTTTTACGTTGGGAATATACAAACTCCTGCATATATTATATAAATATCAAAGTTTGTGTGTGCGTCCCCGCGTGTCTACGCGGGTAAATATTACGTAAAAAATAAATGCAGTTTTATCAGTACCGATCCTATGAAATGTCCAGATTACTATACCTTGCTTAGGGGAAATAATTTTCATATTCAGCTTTAAAAAATCAGACCATTTTTTGGTCTGTGTTTCTGGAATGATGATTTATCCTTATTTACACTACTTACATACAGACTATTTTTCTGATCTTCGTTGTTGTTATGACAGCATTTCGGCCATTTTTTCCCTCTCCGGCCTTCATCAAATACATGTCGATCCGGGTAACCTACAGGGTCTTCCGAACTGAACCCTTTATTTAATCTACGAGAGTCGACTGTTCTCGCTTTACTTACACAGTCTAGACGAGATATCCCTAGATATAGGCATTAATTTATATAAAAGGGTTCAATTCAGAATTCCCTGTAGATCGACGTACACCTGATCAAAGATGGAGCGCACAATGGCTGAAACATTACGATAAGAAAAAATAGTCCGCTTGTAAACAGCGTAAATGATAAGTGGCTTTCGTTATTCATTTCTTGCCTTTAGTAATCTTTATAAAGTAAATATTGTCTTGGTAATGGTTTTTATAGTCAAGTTGCTTAGTTATATCAAATCAAATAATTTCCTGTTCTGAAAGTGGTAACGATCACAGCATTCAGATCACAGCTTGCAAATATATAGAAGTAAGTAATGTATAATAGGTATAATAGGTATTAAGCAGTGTTGACATTTCTAATGATATATTCCCGAAAACTAACAATGTAAATTATAATATCATCCCATATATAAAATCAACGACTTTTAGAAATTCTAAAACTATAACCTCACGACATTTAAACAGTCGCATAATCTTTCTATATACTGTGACATTTTTGCTTGAAGTTCGTATTTTTTCCAGCCTTGACAGAATTCAGAATCATTTATGCAGTCTTGTGGGTGATGAGTTATCTTCCTCTCTACAACCTCTTTCCCATACACGAAAAGTCGCAAGTAATTTGATAATCTATCGCTATGTCTTTGAAATATGTTTTGACGAGCAACATTACTTTGCACCACCAGTTCATACCTCCACATCTAAGACTCGCCATATCATTTATACCGAAGCGAATGGTCCTCATTCCAGTTGAATTCTTTTGGCAAAAAGGAAGTTCCACTCCGACAGCTTCTCCGATCACTATAATCTTAACCTCTTCATGTCCAGGCTCAACAGTTATCTATGCTGCATATCGTCATAATCTGCACTTCTTACCGTCTCATCTTACATCCATAGAACAAATTTATTTAATAACCCTCTACCTTGAGTGGCTCATGGGCTTTGTATAAGGCGAACAAAAGCGTAAACAGAGAGATGATAACTTGGAAATTTTCCAACATATTTCAGTAAAATTTTACTTTCCATAATTATTGTTTTATAATTATATTTTATATAGAAACAAGAAGGCGTCTATTTAGACTGGTGTTAAGAGGATATGAGTAAAACCTATCAAACAGGCTTTAATTACTTCCATTTCGTTAATACCATTTTACGGCCTACGTGGAATCTTCCAAACAAAGAAATGTAATCATCGCATATATAGGGAGCTGCAAATAAACCAGCAGAGACTGAAGAAGCAGACGATTATTCTTCATTTTGGACTTTGGCTCAGACAACGCTAGACAAAAACTATGCAAATATTACTTACGCGCATGCACAGCTTCGTGCTGGTAAAACCCACCATATTGCAATATATACACATGAACAATGAACATCAATAATACAGACGGTTAATGTATTCGAAATGAAATAATAGACAGTAAAAGAGGAGCTTTAAAAAAATCAAATAAATATTATACCAGCATGATACTGAATTCAGTATGTTGCTATGATGGATCTTCTTGTTAATATGGCTTGTCATATCCAGTAGATTATGACTCTTCTCGATCACTTCCTATCTTTTGCTGTTCTATGTAACTTTCGTCACTTTAACATCCATCTTTATCCTTTGTTCTGTCATCCGTTCATTCAAACTCGTTAATTTGCTGTTTCCTTCCTCCAGATTTGCTTGTCTTCAGTATGTCTTGTGTGTTTTATATTCCCAAATCACTCTTTCCTTATCATGTATCACAAACATTTCAGCCATAACTTTCTGGATTCATCAGTTCTCTTGTATTTCCTGACATTATGACATGGTTTGTCCGTAGAAATCTCATTATTCCCCTAGAGAACAATGTTTCCCTTGCTTTCAAGTCCCTCTTTCATCTTTGAGGAGACTGTATAGCGTTCCCTACACAGCTAATACAGTTAAATTTCTGTACATGCTTGATATTGGCATGCTCAATATATATATATATATATATATATATATATGAAGAAATATAGTCTTGAGATGTGCTATATTTATGGGATAAAGTGCTCAATATCAGAGATAGAGCGTGTATATATATAAAGGTGAACATAGACGTCAGCACTTAGAGGCGACAGTCTGTTACATGTTAGTCACGTAGACTGACGATTGCATCTAGCATGAAACAGACTGTCGCCTCTAAGTGTTGACTTTATGTTCACTTTTATATATATATATATATATATATATATATATATATATATATATATATATATATATATATATCTTACACCTTGGCGATATCTGTAGCTGACGACCATACATTCATTCTTCTAGCAAATAATCATTAATCGCTTCATCTTCATTTTTCTTTATTACCCTGTCCAATAATGTTTCTAGTTTTCCTTCTGCATCTGCCATCAACACAGTGTCATCTGTGTTCGGAGGCCAAATTTCATGATTCGATCTGTACAACGAAAAATGTCAGGATGGGTCACATTGAATAGTAGTCCAAAGTGTACACTCATAAGACAGGCATTTCATAAATCAGTCAATACTTTCATGGTAATTGTTCTGATAAAATTTCCTCTGTGGTACTTAGACTTTATGAATTTAAGCACAGTACTCGATTTGCGCAAAGTCTCTTTATTTGACGATTGAAATTGCTAATGCTTCTGGTTTCTTGCTTTCAATCTGTAAAATATGGTTTGGGAAGTTATGGTTTCTCTATCTTAAAAAAAAAAACTTGAAAGAGACCGTTTGACCAACACAAGGACGAAGCAAAATTAAAGATAGTCATTCACTCTTGCAGTTCACTTTCTTCTGATGACAGCCATGATGACCGAAAAATATTAATATAATACGTAAATGTAAGTATTTTATTTTGCTAGATGTTTTTAAAAACAGACGTAAAAGCTATCAATTGGTTTTCAAAATATTGGAAATTCAAGAATGCTCAAGAATATACTTTAGGTTAACTGTGAAAATCAACAGAAACTAGGGATGATGCTAAGTGATGTAATTTAATTCCTAATAAATGAAAGTGAATAAATGTCGTTAGTTGTTGACTTTTTTATTTTCTGATTTCTTTATATATATATATATATATATATATATATATATATATTTGAAAAAGCACAACGGCATTTTCTCATTTATTTTTTCTAAAAGATTCCTTTCTGGCCAACACTTTTACAAAGGTAGATGTTGGCATAAATTTGACGAAACAAATACTAGTCATTCGCAAAAATGAATAATATTCAATGAGGAGAAAAAGGAATGCTTTAGAAAAAATAAATGAGAAATGCCGTTGTGCTTTTTCAAATCAGTGTTCATCTTCTGTAGTGTCAAATCCTTGTTCGTATATATATATATATATATATATATATATATATATATATATATATGAATCTGTGTGTGTGTATGTGCGCATTATTATGTCTTTGTGTTGTATGCTGGTTTTAATATACGTTAGTGTGTTCATGTCTTAGTCTTAGCGTTGAATGTGTTACTAGGTGTGTTAGTTTAGTGTATGTTTAGATATGTATTTGCAACTGTTTGTCTATTTTAGTCTCTGTGTGGGAGCGAGCACAGGGGTGTGTGTATGGCTGCATAGATGTATCAGTTCGTATCCTTTTGGTTTCGAATCAAAACCTATGATGAATTGCCATTGGCAATTTCTGTCTTGAATTTCAATGTAATCCAAGCCGAGTTCCAAAATCTCTTCAGGAATCGGGATAATTCCCAGGACAATAAAAGAGTGAAAAAAAGAATCCCCCCCCCAAAAAAAAAACAATAAAAAAAAACATTGTTTTTTTTGTTGGTGATTTTTGTTCAATGAAAGAGCAGCAAATAACAGCAAATCTTTAAATCCCATTCCAATTTAAAAAATAAAACATTCCATTCATGGGTAAAAGGAAATATCGGGACGTTAGTGTATAGAAACCTTGCGCTGTCCGGATAACATCAGAAAATCAGAGGGAATGCACTTAGGCTGAGGGAGATCCTGGAAGGAAATCAATGTTGATAGCCAACCACCTTTGACTATTCACTATCATACTTATACACACCCATACTCATGGAAGTCACCCTACCATTGATGTTTGAACCTATTCTTGCTATCCAAACTGAATCCTAGATACAATTATAATCAATCAGTCAGTCAGTCAGTTATATGCTATGCGTGGTACACGCTTAGGCGATCATGTATCTTTCGATACATCACTGACGAAGCAGATTTTTTTTCCCACAGTAGGTTACCATTTCTTTCTACGGCAGACCAGTTGCCATCTAAGTCTATTGAATTCGGTTTGTCCTGCTGGGGTGGGGGAGAACAAAAGGATTCATACCTTTTCCAAGGGTATTAGCACGTAAGTGAATGTAATGGATTTGACTGGAATTCGAACTCGGCTCTCCGATTCCTCAATCCGAGTGAATATGGCAGTGAGGATACTGATATTTGAATATATTTGTGCAATCCAATTTTAATCGTAGAAAAGATTTTAAATTTTTTATTAAAATGAAATAGAAAGCTGTTTAGTAAGAAGTATTTTTTCATTGTCAAGAGATTAGGGTCAGAATACTTCTTTGCAAAATCTCTGAGCCTGTATAAAAAGACAATATATTTCTTTGCGTTGCAACATTACGGTGGACTTGACCCACTTAAACCCCCACCCCCCAAAAATATAATTTTTAGAATGGCTTCTTGGTCTGACTGAGAACTTTTCAGAATACATTTTGCATAGAAAATGAAGCAAAACATATTTGTCATTAACAACAGTATGCATCATGGACGTGAGGAAAAATATTTTTACTTTCTCTTTTTCATTTTTCTAGGAAGATACCTTTGCTGAAATGAGTCACTGCATGAAAATAAAGAATTTTGTAGAGAGAATCGTTATCCCTAAAGTCTGTCGACAACGAAACGGGGATTTTCGAAGAATTTAATAAAATAACCCTTGTCAAAATACGCGTACAGATTCACGACATGCCATTCAACCAGTTTTACTGCACAATAAACGTTAGCAAATTAAGACTGTGCATATTTTAAAAACAAAATCCTAATGTCTGTTTTTTCTTTCTTTTTGTATGTTGTTTTTTATACTCTTAATTTTATAAAGAAGAGGAGAAAAGTGTGTTACTTGTTTTTCTTTAAGAACAACCTTTTTATTAATAGAACCTAAATCATATAAAAATGTACAGAAAAGCTTCTAAATCTAGTCATCAATGTACTCTCTTACCTTCTTAATTGGAACATTCAACCTTTGAGGAAGGAAATGGATACCGACCTTGATAAAGCTTCGTGACGGGTTTCTTGGCAATGTGCAAGCGACTTCTTCATCTTATTTGCGATTCGCCGGCCCCTAAGTGTTTCCTGAAAGTTTGAGGGCGTTAAGCCACAATTGTAGGGAGGATTAAACACGATTTTCCAACTATATCTATCTATCTATCTATCTATCTATCTATCTATCTATCTATCTATCTATCTATCAGAGCCTGTTGGTTATCTATCTATCTATCTATCTATCTATCTATCTATCTATCTATCTATCTATGCATGCTATAAAAAGAAACTATTGTCATTCAGATTTGCCTCTGGTTGAACACTTCCACTGCACTAAAGGGGTACTGTCAGGACTGTTCTTTTAAAATTGTGGCGTGGTAAATTAAAAAGGGAATCGAAAGAACTAGACATTCCTTGACTCTACTCGTACATAAACGTGTTGAGAACACGTCAGCTCAGTTACGTGCCATGCGTGCTACACGCTTACGCGATCATGTATTTTTCGATACATGACTGACGAGGCAGATTTTTTCCCGCAGTAGTTTGCCATTTCTTTTTGCGGTAGACCAGTTGCCAACCAAGGGTATAGAAACCGGTCTGTCCTGCTATTTACCCATAGCTGGGAGGAGAAGAAGAGGATTCATATTTTTCGTAAGGTTCTTAGCACATAAGGGAATGTAATAGAATTCGGAATCCGAGCAGCTATCCATTACTCCACTGTGCCTCCACGTATTAAACTTAAATTTGTGTCGATTTTTCCCTCGACAGAGTGGCGCGAATATCATATTACAGACAAAATATTTAGCAATTACTCATTAGACAATAAAATCCCATTAAATTCATTACGATCTTATGATTTTATAAATAGATTAATTTGCGGAGGATATACGGCTTGTAGTTGTTCCACAAATTTCACTTTCTCTAAATATAGAAAAATCTAAATAATTTTATATAGAAGACCGGATTTAGGTAGGAGCCATTAAATAACGAACATACACAAAATATATTGGTTGGACGGCATTTATAATATTGGCTCTAGGGCGTGGCTTTTTACTGTTTTTATTAATTAGATTTGAAAAAAAAAAAAAAACTAGCAACTGGGAAATATAATACTGAATAAATTCCTTTGTTTATCGGTTAGGTTAGCTTATGTGTGAATCATAATGGAAAATTGAAAACGATTTTTCCTGGGAGAATTAGTCGAGGTAATCAGGGTGTCGAGGGCTATCAAGGTATAGGATAATCGCTAATCTTTCCTCTTGGCATACTTTACATATTTTATTCCCGAAGTTAAATGACAGTTTGTTTTTTTTCCTGAAGGCATCTCATTTCGCAATAGGACTTATTTTTTTCCTTCACTTCTCATACATAACTAACACGCTTTGTGCTGTTTCTATAGCTTTCCAGCTTAAAGGAAGATTTGTAATTGTATTATCTTGTTTCGAACATTCCTTCTGTGGAACCAATGCACACATTTTTGTCGCTTTATAGCCTCTACTTTGTTTCTGTAAAGGGGACCCGCTACTAATTGAGCGCTTTCTCATTAATTTAGCCGTTTTTAACAAATATTGTTTTTTTTTGTCAAAAGTTGTATTTTTTAATTTTATATAAGGATAATTGGGTATCATAAATCAAATTAATTACTCTGGCTTTTCACCTCCTGTTTTCAGACATGGGGAGAGTCTGTCCGCCTCTGGGCTTGTTTGTTTTATCTATCTCCGTATTAGAGACTTTGGTACTGTAGGATTTTAAATCGGGGAATTTTTTATTTTATCTCCCCCCTCCCTCTCTCTCTCTTTTTTTCTCTCTCTCTCTCTATATATATATATATATATATATACAGTCGTGTAATTGATTGGGGTTGTTGTAGCTTCTTCCTTTAATATCGGTTTTCTCCCTCACCCCTTAGCCATCTATATCTAGAGACGAGACGCGTTAAATTTGAGCAATATCTAGCCGACACACTGGGATTAAAAATAGGAAACTGAAATGATACATATGACACACTCATATCCTCTCTCCCACCTCACTTCCTCACTTCGTTAATTTTACGTATACTTGATGAGGTCCGTCAAAAACGTGTGAATTTCTTTTCATTTTTCATTTCAGCTTTTGGAAGTAAAGTCTGATGATCCAGAACCCTGTTAAAGGGGTTATGGTGAAATAGCTTATTACATGGAATCTTAACGTGGTCTGTTTTTTATTCAAACATATCTGCTCTGAATTTTACATTGAGCTCTCTGGATATCATCCTCCTCAGGTCTACCCATACAGATTACCTAAGTTTGCATAAACTATATATATATATATATATATATATATATATATATATATATATATATATATATATATATATATATATATATTTCACAAAATAATTCATTGAGTCTAGAAGAAGAACCCTCAACAGACTGCAAAGAACTGGACGGCCGTTTCGTCCTTTCCGCCCTTCTCATCAGCAGTGCGCATCGACTATCGAGAATCCAACACGGACCGTTACGGCACAACGCAACCATCATACCACTGGGGCAGCGGGCCTCAGTAACGGAGGGGAAAATAACTACTGCATCTATTTTTGTGCTGGTGATACTCATCCAAATTCCGGTGTTGATACTCATCCAAATATGCATAACCCACTGGAACCGACCCCAAGAGCAACGTCTTCTTTCATCAAGCCAATCCCTCCAGAGCATTAAAACTGGATCAAGCATAGGTTTATATGTAATAGAAAAATTTGAGGTCTGAATAATCTAGAAAGCACTCTACGGTCGTTTCGTTCTTTTAGGGACTCATCAGCAGTGCGCATCCACTACCTAGAATCGAACCCGGACCGTTACGATACAACGCAAGCGCCATACCACTGTGCCTCGGTGACGTAGAGGAAATTAACTAGACTCAATATAGCGCACCCGTGTGTGTGCATACGCACACACGCGTATATTCATACTTGTCACTATATATATATATATATATATATATATATATATATATATATATATATATATATATATATATATATATATATATACTCTTATATATGTATATGTGCTCCCTCATAAACATCCACACGGGCATAGGCATCAACACACACACTCTCACAACCATATAATATATATTGAAGAGTCATTTTTTTATAGTTTATGAATGTATGTTTAGAGCGTGCGTTGTTTTTCTTATATTATGGGTTACATTGGGATGACTGGTTTATTTGTTTGCACATATATGTATACACACATACACACTTGCACATACACATATGGACATACGCATACATACACATATATGTACATATTAGAACCGTTAGGATCTGTAGATTTTGAAATCAGCAGACTCCAATTAGGGCCCCCTTCTTCTCTCTACCAACTCGTATACCGAATTGTGCTACTATTGCCTTGGTGATGATTAGTGAAATAACATATGGTTCCGGTCTTAGATATAGATTCTCAGTGATTTTTTATTCTCAGTGAATTCTGTTCTCTCCTAATCAGCCTGGCATTTAAGAATAATGAAAACTGTGTTTAAACGGATAACGGTGAATCAATAATGCCTTTAGATTGTTTTTTTTATGAAGTATATGTCTGCATAAATATAATGTTTATTAAGCTTTCTGGATGTTTCACCCATGTATATCAATGGGCATTCTGTGCTATATATTCAGTATAGTCCTTCGCCTATACCTGTTATTATTTTAGATGCGGTGTTGATGAATTTTATGTCAATGTTTTTATGGTTGTCGGAATTATTATTATTATTATTATTGGTGGATATTTGTATTTATCTTCTGTGGATTTTGTAGGTTTTACGTTTGTGGTTGTGCAGGAAATAATTCGGTTATTGGAGGACTCTGAATATGTCTACGATGTATTTCTCTTCTACGGACAGCCCCAATTCCTGAAATTTCATTCGTAATATGGCCACGTCTTTCGATCTATATATAGATATACATATATGTAGACGTACACATACAATGGTGCTTAAATAACTCATAGTCTGGGAGATTATTCGCTGAATTTTGATATGACATTTTCCCTGTAACATGTCCAATCTATATGAATAAATATTCACCGTCGTATTAAGTGCATTGACAATGGAGACGGTGATATTGAAAAAGAACTGTTTATTATGCATATTAATTCATTTATTCATCAAATATTCACCATCAGTCTGCGGAGTTGGTTTTCTTACGTATACTTGTAGGAGAGGGTGCTGAAAAGTTGTCGGGCAGACATACATCCCAGAATTTAACCAAATGCCAAACAGGAGATTTTCTTTTGGAAAAAATCTGCTTAGTCGGGTCATGAATCTTTCAATACATGAAAGATAGTGAAAGGAAGGGAGACATATAAAAGACATATATACGTAAATGATAGATATCTACTCTATTTTTCTGACCTTCTGGTTTCTTAACAAGTGGCAACTGGTAGCTGATCAAAAGCAATAAAGCTAAAGGAAAAGTCGTTACGCTTGACTATTTTCATTCCGCTTGATTAACAAAGGCTCAGTGTCATTTCCCCTCCTCCCCAACGACGCTACAGTGGGTAGGGAGTGTTTTGAACTTTTATTTGAGTTTTTTTTTCTATTCCTTTCTGTGACATCATTGATTTTAGGGCTGAAAGAAACACGAAACTACAACAGGACACACGTCAGAAGAAATTGACATTTCAGCTTTATGGTGGAAGTTCCGAGACAAATCCGGAAACGTTTACCTTGATATTTATAATAAAGGATTTTATAGAAGGATGTGTCAAGTGGCAGATTGAACTGATAATTAAAGGGGAGCTGAAACTGAAACAGTTTTATCGGGTATAGTAGTCACTGTGATCCTCAGTTAGAGAGATCTGGATCAAACGCTGTTTGATTCAGCATACCTTTCGGCTAGTCTTTTTGTCTTTTCTTTCTCAGTTCTCTTCATATAAATATAAATATATATTATATATATATATATATATATATATATATATATATATATATATATATATATATAAAAGTAAAAAAGCTCAGACACTATTATTCCATGGTTTTATATTTTATATTATATTCTTGCTCTGTCTTTGACATTGAGCTCTACCTGGATTTTATTTCTTATAAATATATATATATATTGACTACTAATATTATCTACCTGCTGGGTACTCGCTTAAGTTAGCTAATTGTTAACCTTCATAGCTAGTACACACCAGATAGATAATATTAGTAGTCAATATATATATATATATATATATATATATATATATATATATATATATATATATATATATATATATATATATAATATAAAAAAAAAAAGGCTCAGACACTATTATTCCATGGTTTTATATTTTATATCATATTCTTGCACTGTCTTGGACATTTAGCTCTACCTGGATTTTATTTCTTGAAAATATATATATATATATATATATATATATATATATATATATATATATATATATATTTGACTACTAATATCATCTATCTGGTGGGTACTAGCTATGCTAACTATGTTAACTAATTGTTAACCTTCATAGCTAGTACCCACCAAATAGATAATATTAGTGGTCAATATGTATATATATATATATATATATATATATATATATATATATATAAAAGTAAAAAAAAAAAGGCTCAGACACTATTATTCCATGGTTTTATATTTTGTATTATATTCTTGCTCTGTCCTGGATATTGAGCTCTACCTGGATTTTATCCTCTTGAAATATATATATATATATATATATATATATATATATATATATATATATATATATTGACCACTAATATTATCTATCTGGTGGGTACTAGCTATGAAGGTTAACAATTAGTGGAATTAAGGGGTGTAGTATGTCAGAACATTTACGCTGGAAATAGGGATAATACAAGATCAGAACCCTTTATCTAATCTACAGGGGTAGATTGTTCTCATTTCACTGTCCATGGTTAACGATATCTTTCTTGTTCTTTAGTACAGCTCATCTATTGTTTGTTCTGTTTCCACTTCTTGTGAGTTTGCGCTACCCAACCCTGGGATCGAACTCACGGTTATAATGTCATTAACCTCTTACACTGAAATGATTCAGGATCATTATATCTAGTCAATTGCTGCGTCTGCTGCTAAGAAAATTGGTTCATTGTATTGTGCTATACAATTTCTCTCACGTGAATCTGTCTTGTACGTCCGTCATTGCATTGAATATTGTTTCCCCATCTGGTTATGTATTTCTGATATGTATCTAGAGATTATTGACAAAATCTAAGCAAGAATCTGCAAACGCAATCAGTTCTGACCTGGCATCTCGGCTTCAGCTACTCCCCTCACCCCACTCTGCCGTAACGTATCTTCCCTGTAACTTTTCTATAAATATTTTTTATGGCAATTGTTCTGATGACCTCTCGTCTTTGATATCTCGACTGCAATGTATTCAGTCGTAGTTGGCAACGAGATTTACTATTTAACTGTTGAAATCGGTAAATGTAAATGAAAGTCCTATTATAATGATTTCTCATTTATCGTCCCTTCAACTTTTTTCAAATTTTTGGCTTTCCTGTCAACCACGATCTTCAGAAATTTGAATATGTCAATCGTCATCTCTTTCTTTGTATCCAGTTTCTTTTATCGTCCTTTTTCCTCAACAATGTTTTCGTCATTCTTCATTCTATGTAACCCTTATTGTCTTGACTGGAGGGAAATGATAATAAAACAGAAACATAATCACAATGTAATGATAATGTTAAAGCTTACCTTATAAGGAAATATTCAACATTCATTGAACAAGCAGCCAATAACACCGTTGGTTGAAATATACAAAAACATTTTGATAAAAAAAGGGTTTTCAGGGAAATACGTTTCTCAGGTCTACTATCAATTATCGCTATTTCTGGTATTGAATGCAAATTTCTTCCTAACGTTTTGCTTGAAATATTGTGGAATGTAAACATCTTTATTATATTATTTTCTCTTCGAGTGACGTGTGCTATTCATTTTAATTGTTGCTACTGTTGATAGCTGTCAAGCGATGTGGTCTTTGTTATTTGGTGCAGGTCTTTGTTTGTGATTCTGTCGCCCCAAATTTACTAGCTTAGAAGAAGGACTGAGATTACAGAATCGCAAATAATGAACAATATGTTGAATGTAAAAAAATGGAATTAATCATAAATTGTTCATCCCAGATATTCAGACAGAATGTATCTTTTGCTTGGAAACATTTCCTCTTTTGGTTACGAACATATCACACTGAAACACAGATTTATGGACGATCACTAAAATTTAGCTACGTCAAGCCTGGTCAATATCTAGATGTGTGACTGCTTAGGAATACCAGATGCTGTAAGCTTTGATGTACAGATGGTCGAATGGATAATGGCTAGGAATTGTTAATCGGAAAGCCGAGTTCTAGTTGTTTTTTTTTACGCGCAAATACCCTTGGAAAAAGTATGGATCTATTTCTTCTCCCCCAGCTATAGGTTAATTAGTAAGACTTGTATCCCTGAATTATTATTATCACCCCCACAAATCCTTACAATTTTCCGGCTTTAAATAACCTGCAAAGAGTTGATTAGCTGTAGAAAACAAATCAATCAATTATTCTTTTCAGTATCCTGTTCTTTTCATAGAATCTGAAATTAAATATTTCTCTAAAGGATTATGTACCTATGTTCCAGTAATTGATTTATCAAGTTATATTCATTTGCTTTGTTTATCACAAGATGAATGTTCTTTGTTTTATTTTCTAATCTCTACACGTACAATTTTCATGCAGCCAAATAAGATGGCGCAAACAAGTTCAGAGCAAAATTACATTACGAATAATAAAAAAATGATTTAAAAATAGATATTGGATACACTGAGTCTATTTTGCAAGAATTTAAATTGAGAAATATAAAAATAAAAGAAAATTCTAGAGTCTAAGACAATTGTTGGATTTTTTACACCCAGACGAGTTGAAACTATGTCTCCATGTTAATCTATGGAACCCAACGTGAAATGAAAAAAACAAAACAAAAAAAAAAAAAAAAAAAAAAAACGCAGTCTAAATGAAAAACTGTGTCATTGTCAAAATCATTGTTAAATTTAAAAAAAAATAATTCTTATGAGTTATTTTAATATAAACGTTGAGTTTACTAATTTTTCAACCATTTATTTTTCTAAGAAGAAATTTTGCAAAGGTTCTGAACTGAATATTGTTTAAAATTAATTCTTGATCTCACAGGAAATAAAGCGTCTCTTTGTGCTTAAAATCAGTTCGGAAAAGATCTGTCATTACAACGATAAATTTTACTGAAATCAGATTTGATAACTTTAATGAAGAATTCGTTTCATTATACCCAAAAAATTTTATGGTAGATGATGCTTTTTTGATATTTGATATATTTCAATATTTGAATATTTTTCTTTTTGCTTTCAGGTGAGTAAACAACGTATGAAACTGAAAAAAAAAAAATTGGTAATGTATGCGATTTAATATATGCACGCAAAAAAACAAAAAACCCCAAAAAACAAACAAACAAACAAACAAAAAACAACATAAGCACATTACATGCAAAGAAATGTTGAAAGCTACTTAATATATTAATACCTCCTTACTCTCACACAAATTCTCTTCTCTTTTTTACAAACTACAAAAATGTAAATGTAATGTCAATTGTCATCTCCTGTCTCTAGAATCGTCTTCTTTTTAATAAACGTTTTCCTTAGTAGAATTTTCTCAGTTTCCTTCATTCTCAGTAGCCCCTAGAGACTTAGTGGCTCTATAGCCTTGCTTGGGGATAAAAATATTTTTAAAAATTATTATTTATGATTTTGGCCTTTAAACTACTGCTTTTAAGAAACTGAGAACTTTTCATAATATCCTATTTTGATAATTTCTAAGGGCTGGTAGTTTTTATTTGTTGAGCAAGTTCATAAGCACATTTTCGTCTATTCTGTAGACCCAGTAATTGAAAATATATATATATATATATATATATATATATATATATATATATATATATATATATATATATAATGCAGTGAGTTAGAGAATTTGAGAATTTGAATCAAACCTGAGGGTATATTTTACAGAAATTATAGAAGAGTTAACATCTGCAAATTTTTTTTATAGTTGCAACTATACATATCTCCTACGTATTTCTTCTGTAGTCTGAGTCGTTCAGCATGTGTCTGTACTCAGGAAAAAGTTGAATAAAATGTTTCTAATACTTCGCCTTAAATTAATATTTTAAAAAATAACATTGCTTTAATTTGGTATCTGCGAATGAAAACCTGAAGGAAAATAAAACGGAATTTTTTTTCAGTAGATTTCATTATCTGGGAGAAAATGATCCATGAATTTTTTTTATAACAGAACAATATTAGTCCGTTGAAGTCCTGAAGAATGAAACGCGTCTCACGAAAATCTCTTCCACTTTGTCATTGATTTTCCTAATACATATATATATATATATATATATATATATATATATATATATATATATATATAAAAGAGAGAGAGAGAGAGAGAGAGAGAGAGAGAGAGAGAGAGAGAGAATAACCTTAGGAAAGATCAATATATGGGGACTGTCACTTCCAAGCCTCAATGTGATCTTCAAATCATGGTGACTTTTTCGTGTCAATGCTATGTTCTAGGAGTATTCAATTGATCACTTTTATCCTATAAATGTTGCAATTTTTAATATATATATATGTATATATATATATATATATATATATATATATATATATATATATATATATATATCCTGGATCCTAGTAATATCAGATACTAGCAGTAGAGACCGACGTTGCCTGGGGATGTAACAGTAAGAGATAGATCAAGTATCGACCAGCATAAAGACTGAAAAATAAAATCGACGAAGATTATTGTTTAAAGTTGACGGACACGCATGTCTTAATTAGATTCTTTTTTTACGAATTGGTCAAACCCAAACTCAAACAAAAACATTGTTTTCAATCGTTATGAGTCTGCTGATTGAATAGAATTTTATTATAAACAATTGTCTTGTAAATGGAAATTTTAAAACATTCTGAATGTAAAAATAAAGAAAAAAGTGTGCAAGACTATAAGAAACACTACCTGCCAAAACAAAAAGTGAAGTTTTGTTGAAATCGGTTGAAAAATGTAGGAAATCCGATCCCATATATAAACGAACACAGACACACACACACACACACACAAACAAACAACCTGGGTTTTATAATAAGTATAACTCGATATGAGTTGTCCCGCTTTCATTCTCGCGACAGCGATGCCTGTTAATCGTGTTTTCAAATTGATTTCGTGCAAAAACAATTGTGTTTTTCCAATTTTTGGCGCTGTCAGAACCACCGCAAGGTAATTTTACGTAGTCCTGTGAAATTTTGTTGAAATCAGTTGAAAAATGTAGGAAATCCGATCCGGGATTTGTTGCTTGTGATATTATCAGGGTAAGGTGGTGAATATTTCCAGCAAATAATGTTAAGAGAGTTATAGGTTGGGGATCGGAAAGACATCTCGCGTGTAACATGTAGTAGCAAAAAATGACAGATCACGTGGTCGAGTGTTGAAACCCAGGAAACTATGGTCGGAATATGTTGTGATGACAAGGAAGAAAGAGAAAGGAAAGGAAAGAACAAAAGGAATATTATAATATATATATTATAATAAATTAAATCTAAAATATCAAATTATTAATAGAAAAATGGAAATCTATTGTTAAATTATTTTTAATAACATAATGGAATAAGTCAGAAGAAAAAACTCATACATAGATGAACGTGCGTACATATGTGCACATAACTGTATGTACATACACACAAGCCCAGACACATGCATATGTACCGTCATACACATATAAATATAAATATATGTAAAAACTTAATACGTATCTCTCACTACCCTTCCCCTCTCATTACATTAGCTTGTATGGAAAAGAGGCGTAATGATAGATTCTCTTATGGTATAAAGTGGGTGATACCAATCTTGAAAGTGAATAAAAAGTAGACCTCAGTGTACTGGGTAATCCTTCTATTGTGAACTAGTACGTCATGAGGGAAAACATAGACAGTAGAACATAAAATACAGTCGGTTGGTGTGGTGATGGCTATAAAAATGAAGAGAAAAAATGGGGTGTGAGATTGCTGAGGAATGGTGTCGTTGATTAAAGTTCTCACTGTGGACACTGTACTCTCTGAGTAAACCCAAATCCCTGTTTAGTCCCTCAGTGTGAGAATTTATTTTTAGAATGAACTTCAACTCCAATCTGCGTCTATCCTCCTGCCAGCTGCCGAACCAAGACGCCAAAAGCACGCATTAGACGTTGTCGATGCTATGACCAGGTTGGTTGAAGTATACAGAGACAGGCGGATTGTTTTTTTTTTTTATATGTGGTTATTGAAACGGAGACGAAACTCTGTTCCAGTTTTTGGAACTATCACAGCTCAGAGCCGGCGGCTTGAATACTATTTGAGCGCCGGAATGTGTGTAAATGTTATCAGTGATGATGTGATTGTAGATCAGACACCGGACTTTGTTCCAGGTGACATTCTTTTGGTGAGGTGGTGTAGCCTATGTTGGATGATGATAAATGTCTGAAGAGTTTGCGAGGTTGTCGCCTAGCGTGTAAATATTTTTCTAATTGTATTGTCTTATTTTAAATGCTGGAAATCTTTGGTTAAGGTGTAGGAAAGTTTGTGGATGTTAAAATCAAAATAAAAGACCATGGGGAATCTGGAATTCTTCTATTTAGTTACATAGTTGAGGATAGTGTTTCTGTTAAGTTTGGAAGCTTCGGTAATGGATTCTTTGATTATTTTAAATGGTTAATTCCTACTAAGAAAGTTTATTACAAAATTGTCCTACGACAACTTATGTGAACAAATGCGTTTTATGCGTAAGCGTTGGCTGTAGATTATCGAATTTTTTAAGTTATTGGGAACACGGGTATTGAAATTGAAGTGGCAATGACCATCAGTAGATTTGCTGTATAGTGTAGTGGAGATATAGATGTTATTGAGACGTACCATTACACCCAGAAACAGAATGGAAGTTGTAGAATATTCCATAGTAAATATGATGGTGTAGTAGAAACCATTAAGTTGCATTTTAAGGTCTAGGAAATTGCATTTTAAGGTCTAGGAAATTGTTCTCTCCGTGTGGTGTATCCATATGAATAAGATGTCTTCTATGTATCTGCGGTAGTGCAGAGGCGCTATGTGGTATCTCCTAAATATATCTTGTCCATGAATATATCAGCATAGTTGGTGGCCATTTTCATTCTTATCGCTGTACCTCTAACTCGAAAAAATGATACCTGTTCAATTCGAAGTTTTTGTGTGTGAGTAAAAAAACGTATAATGTTGAAAATATCTCGTATATCTTGCTCGTGAAAGTCTCTGGTGCATAAAAACATTGCAGGCTAGTATGCTCTCCTCGTGTGGGATGTTTGAATATAAGGATAATACATCCGTGCTCATTAGGAGTTCATTTTCAGGTAATCTATCTATATTATTCAGGATCTTTAGGATATGGATGCTTATATATATATATATATATATATATATATATATATATATATATATATATATATATATATATATATAGCTAAGAATAGAAGATGATAGAAGTTTGAGGATTTGGTCAATGTAACCAGATATGTATTGTGTAAGGGATACCAGAAACGATTTGACGGCCGGGCGGATAGATCTTAAGAAATTTTATCAAGTCATGCATCCTTGTGTGGGTTACTGTTGACGTCACCTATGGAAAGTTTGGTGGTGTGCCCGTTATTACTTTTGAAAGTTTATATATATATATATATATATATATATATATATATATATATATATATATGTACATATAAGTCTCGAAGACTAGCAGATCATAAAATTTATGGTAAGATTCCATTTATGTTTTTATTCTTGTTTAACTCAATATGTATAAAAATTTTAAAAATGACATAAAGAACATATTCGTATTTTTGTGTAAAATGTTAAAATTTTTAATTTCACACTGAATCTTAGACCTTGTGCCAAACACAAAAATCTAGTTAGTAGGTATACAAAGGTAAAAGAGAACACGCGTAAATACAAAACTAGAACCAACCACTGCGGGAAATTTTAAAAGATAAACATTTAATACACAATACCAAATTTGAGCAGAATTGTCCTTTTATGCGTCTATTACGGCAAGATAAATTTCTGACATTTAAGAAAAGGGGATTATAATCAGATGTGAGGAAAAAAGTGCTGCAGTTTTTAGAAAAAGACACAGATTCAATAACGTTATCTTGGCAATTTTACAATGAATAATGCATTATTTATTTTCTGTTCATTCATTTTTAATCGTAAAATCCGTTATAAAACATCTTTGTGATTCAAAGGCTTCAAGACCCAAACCTCTTTGGGTTTGAAAGCATTTAATTCCCAAATATGCTTCAAATAAGACATTTAGCCTCATACAATTACTTCTGCGCTGAAACAAGAAAAACGGCCGAGCTATACCGTCTCGAATTTGCACAGAATAAGAAAACAATTTATGAATAGTCACTTGAATGTGTGAATAGTGTAAGTGGGTGCGCGTTGGTGCAGTGGATAGGTGTTGGGACTAAGAAATTAGAAAGCCGAGTTCGAACTCCAATCGAATTTGTTACATTCTCTTAATTGCACATACCCTTTACGTTCACTCCTTCTCCCTTTAGTTATGGGTAAAAAGCAGAACCTATAATTTTGGTTGACAATCAGTCAAAGAGAAGGAAAAGTCTAATGAATTACGGGACTCGTGATCCTGACTTCAAAGTGATGTAGAAAAATCATGGAATTTCAAGTTTCATTTTTAACGAAGATCTTTCTTATAATCCTTAAAGGTCGATTATATTTTTTACTAAGACAGCGAGTGAAAGGACATTGTAAATGAAAGAGTTTCGTTATTATATGCAACATCTTGGGGACTTATTTTAAATGCGCAATCGGGATTGGCCTATTATTTGCTTGGTTGCCCGATTATTTATTCTATATTACTGTCGCTTCGATGAGATTCCGGATCAAGAATAAGGTAGAAATAAACGAAAGAAAATTAGAGACAGAAGAATAATTGTTAAGGACGAAAGAAGAAAGAGATTTAGAGAGAAAATGAGAGTTATGAAGAGAGGGTAGAAATATAGAGACAAGAATAAATTTGAAGATAGAGAAACAGTGAATGAAAGAGTGAGAGAGAGAAAGAAATGTAGATAGAGATAGGAAAGGATTTCAAGAGAAAGTGAGAGAGGTAAGGAGAGAGAAAGGAAACTATATAAGTGAGATGGAGAGATTTAAAGAAAAAGAAAACGAGAATTAGACAAATAATATCAGGGAGGATAAACAAGAGTAAAAAAAATGGAAAAGGGGGGAGAAGATAATTTTAGGAGATTAAGAGACAGAATGATAAAAACAGAGACAGAGAAAGATGAAGAGAATTATTGGAAGGTGATAGAGAGTAGAGGTGAAAGCGAAAGAGAAAAAACAAGAGGACTGAAGAGAGAAAACGAGATAGATAGATAGATAGATAGATAGATAGATAGAGAGAGAGAGAGAGAGAGAGAGAGAGAGAGAGAGAGAGAGATTAAGAGAAAGAGTATAAAAATAAGGAGCATTAAAAACGTGTTTTTTTTTAGTTTAACTCACCAATTTGTGATGCAGAATTTAACCAACAAAAATATTGTGGGCAAATTATCCCCAACAATGTAATCCTGTCGAGGGCAATTGCACAGATTGAAATTATTTCCTAAGATGTTTTTTCTTTGATCATTTTAATAATTATTTCGTTCCTAGAAATAAATGATAGCGAAATTGATATTTGGAGAAAAAGATGAATGATATATAAAAAGGAAAATACTGACAATCTCACCCCACCCAAGAAAAAACAAGATAAAATTAGTTTGTTGGCAGCCATCTTGCAAGGCAAATAAAAACTTTTGATAGAAAAGAATAAACTTTTTTCTGATAATTTCAGAACTTTCAAACATGTAACAACTCCACAGACATTATCAGAAAAAGATACACTATCTTCCGCGTTAGCTATGACGATAAGTAAATTATAATTTCTAAGCACATTTGCAAATTATAAGAAAAAATATATAGTTTAAGTTCGCACGCTGAGCCTACAGACCAATACTGCTGCCTTATTTTTTTGTGCAGTAAAAGAGAATTCAACACTATTGGACATGAAAGAATGGGCACTTCTTTAATGTGTGGTGTCCGTTCAGGTTGTGAAAGATCACAACTTTTAATCCTTGGCAATTCGAAGCAATGTTTTCCCCTTATTCACCCTCCAAGTTTCTGTTCAGTTCATTTACACAACTTCGTTAGTCATGTTACTAGTTGTTTCTCTTTGACCTTCATTGCTTTAAATATGAGTTTCAACTTTTTCAAGTCTTCTTTCCTCATTATTTTTCCTAGAAACTTCAACTGTTTCTTTCTTATTCTAAGCATAAATATTCCTTTTTGTTTCCATTTTCCCTAAAAAAATTCTTTGTTGCTTACATGCGCCATCAATGATATTTTAAGTGTTATTTTGTAGAAAAACATTCCTGTTGCCTCAAATCTCTTGCTATTTGGAGAAAACTGTAGGAGTATTGATACTGCATAGAATTTCAGCACTCTTTGTTTCTAACGATATTTGTCTGTTAATATTTAGTGGACCATTTTGAAGACATCTTTCGCTGTTCCACAGTGTCTTAGGATTTCAATGTCACATTTTCCATCGTCTGTTATGTTATTTCCCAGATTGATTTGATTGAGTGGACAGACGGAAAAGACATATCAGTGATGCTGTTTGATTTCAGTGAGGAAAAAAAGAAAGGAAGAAAGAAAGAAACTTCAAACAGACAAGCCGTGAAATTTTTACGGCCATTAGTAGTTATTAATAATACATGATTAAATGATAAATAATAATTCCTCATCTCAGAAATTCAGAGATTAAGCTGAGTAAGTATTATAGAGTTATAGAATGAATTTGTTTAATCGACTTTTTTAAAAATAATTTACGAGCGCCATAACCTATTATGGTTGTAGGTGCCCCAATCGGAGCAGCAGTGGATTTATCTTAGGCAAGATAACCTGACGGAGTCCATTCTTCGTCCTGGCAGGTTTTGATTTCAAAGTTGTCCCTCACCAACACTGATTACCACCCATACCTATAAATCCCAATTTATTCGGACATTTAACCAGTAGTCGAAATGAGAAGAGACGTTTCATTCTTTTCTCAAGTGCGCTCGTACTCAAGACTTATGCGGAATTTGAACTCGGCTCTCTGATTCCATATTTCATGCCTATATCCGCCACTCTACCTTCACATTTAAATAAAACAGTCCTTTATCTGCGTATTCTTAAGTAGTAAATT
This sequence comes from Acanthosepion pharaonis, assembly GCA_903632075.3. Taxonomy (NCBI): domain Eukaryota; kingdom Metazoa; phylum Mollusca; class Cephalopoda; order Sepiida; family Sepiidae; genus Acanthosepion; species Acanthosepion pharaonis. The sequence continues at coordinate 1,030,352 of CAHIKZ030005474.1, read as the reverse complement.
GATTCTAAATTGGCCTTTTATGACCTTGAAGAACTGGAAAAAAAAGATAAATTGGTGCCTTTTCGAAGCTCTTTTGACAGTTTGGAATAAAAATGGCACTGTTAAAACGCAGGTTATGGCCACATATCGTTGAAACGTATGATCACTGAAGTTAAGCAAAGTCGAGCGTGGTCAGTACCTTGATGGGTGGCCGCTTGAAAATACCAAGTGCTGTAAGCTTGTATGTGCAGGTGGTGTAATGGATAATCTCGGAATTGTTAATCAGTGAGCCGTATTCCAATTCCATCGTGTTCCTTATATTCACTTACGCACAAATACCCCTGGGAAAGGTATGATTCTATTTTTCTCCCCAGACTTTTATCACGAAACCATTATCTCCCCCACTAAATTCTTATAGTCTAAAAATATTTTCTGGCTTTAAATATCTTCTAATAGATTGATAAGCCGTAATAAACATATCCTTCACGCCATGATCTGATGTTTAAAAATATGTGTATATTAGTGAGATTTTTGAATTTTTTTTATGTATAAGGAAATTTAGGTGTATATTAGTGGAACGTTTGAAACGATTTTGTAAAAAATATGTGGATGTTAATGGTATATCTGAAAAGATTTTATGTGTAAAATATTGTGTATGTTAGTGGTACATTTGAAACGTTTTATGTGTAAAAATATTGTGTGTATGTCAGTGAAACGTGTGAAACATTTTTATGCGTAAAGCTATTTGGGTGCATGTTAGTGAAAGGTTTGAAACGTTTATGTGTAAGTAATATTGTGTATATATTAGTAGTAAGTTTGAAACGTTTTTATGTGTCAAGAAATTTAGGTGTATGTTCTTGGAAGGTTTGAAACGTTTTTATGTGTAAAGAAATTTACGTATGTATTATTGGAACTTTTGAAACTTTTTAAGTGTAAAAATGTTGCGTATGTTGGAACTTTTTAAACATTATTAGGTATAGAAATAATATGTGTATTTTGGTGGGACGTTTGAAACGTTTTCATGTGCAAAAGCAAATTATGTGTATGTTAGGGGAACGTTTGAAATCTTTTTAGGACATTTAAGTGTAAATTACTGGAAAGTTTGAAACGTTTTAATGACGTTTTTCAAAATTTACCAAAATGGATTGAAATTTAAATCATTTATACAAAAAGAAGGAATAATACGTTTCGCATCTTGGGGGCTACTTATATGATGGAAAAGGCAAAAAGAGAAGTGTCTTGAGTATTACTTGGAAGCAATAATTCTTATTTCAGCCAACATTCCAAAATGAAATGAAAATCGCCATGAGTTGTCCCAAAGTAAACAGAAATCATGCAATTTCATTAATTTCAATAATTTAAAAATACTTGTAAGGCTGGTTACGTCTGCTAGTTTCCTATAAATATTTATAGATTTTTTCAATGATAGAATTTGCAGGCTCATTTTCTAAGGATTATCTATCTATCTATCTATCTATCTATCTATCTATCTATCTATCTATCTATCTATTAGCGTGTTTCTCTCTAATTCTTTCAGAGAGGCGAATAAATTAAGCGAAAACTGTTACTGTGTTGAATTGCCCTAAACTTGTCTGTGTATTGCAAAAGTCTAACGACATTATAGAACCGCTGCCATAACACGCTGGCCCAGTCTTTATGGTCCCAGAACTGCATATCGGGGACCGTTCACGTTTTTACTCACGTCAGGTATTCCAGTATATAACTGGTTTGAGAGAGGAAACATTACATTTGAACTCAGACCTTTCTTTTTCTCATGCCTATGGGTTCAACAGATCCAGAATAAACATTTGAATTTCATTGTTCTATGTTGTAGATGTTTGAACATATATATATATATATATATATATATATATATATATATATATATATATATATATATATATAAAGTTGCAAATTAAAAAATAATAATGTTAATAATGTTATAATTATTATTTTTTAATTTGCAACTTTTTAACTGTTTTTTCTATATATACATATTAAGAAAGTATCCGTGGCTTCTTATTATATATATATATATATATATATATATATATATATATATATATATATATATATATATACATATCAGAAAATGATATGTACATTATATATGCCAGAACCATATTACGAAAATTAATGATAAATTAATGTGTCTGATTATAATTTTGATTTTCAAACGCCGCTTTAATTAAAAGAGAAACAACTTACTAAGACGAAAATGTATAGAAAGTGCTTTAATCGCTAGATCACTTATAGTAAATTTGTGTCGAGGTTATGACAACATTTAAATTTTCTTGACAGATCTATTATCTCAATGTGTGATACTCAATAACAAAGCGTATACAAATATAAACAAAAAATGAATTTTGTTAGACCCAAACGATAATAATTACCCAAACGATAATAATTACCCAAACGATAATAATTACCCAAACGATAATAATCCGTTGGTATATAATCCAAGTGAATTCTAATCATATAAAATATTAAAACTGATCCACAAAAAGAGCTCAATGTATTTATTATAACAGAGCATATAGATTACACAGAGAAGAAATCCAAAACTACATCATTCGAATAGCTTTTTCGGCCAACTAGACTAAAGTATGTCTAGTTGACCTTGACAACTCAGAGGTGTGAAGAAATAAAATAGGGGCTTAAAATTTAAACATTAAAAGAATAAAAGAAGAAGAAAAAGAGAGAAAGAGGGAAAAAGAAAAAGAGAAAGAAGAATAAACAAGAAGCTGCAGATGAGAATCTAGACATAAATTTAAATAACATAATCACTCAATATCATGGTAGGAGAAGTGGAAGTGACTGGTTCAAGAAGATAGTTAAACTAGCATTGACCTAGATTTTAAAATATTAACATCTCAACTCAGATTGAAACAGTTCACGAGGGCAAGCAATTTTAAAAATCAAAATAGAAAATAGTAAATATTAGTTCTAAATCAACTAATCTCTATCTATAAAAGGCAGGATGTGTGTGTGTGTCTAACGAATGCATGGCCGCAATTTTCGACGGATTTGCACCAAAATGTATATGCACAAGCTCTAAGTTAGCGGGAAGGACTAGACCGACTTTGCATTTTCCAACTCCCATCGATAGCGGAAATAATCGATTTTTCATGCTTCTACGGCAGTTTTCATGTAGTTTGCGGCCATTTTCTACTGGCCAGAGTGAGAAGCTATAGCTGGCTGCCACAAATAGACAGGAAGATTCTATTGCCAGCGTGAGAGCCAACAGCTGACTGACACGAATGTTAACTAGCATGATAGCATGCAAAAAAAAAAATCGATAGCTGCATTCGTCACAAGTGGGAAAAATTTAAATCTGCATGGCACTTTACTCCAATTGGCTCGTTTGCTTGCTTAAACTCAACGTTGATTCTGATTCCGCAGAACTGGGTTGAGTGTGAAAAAGTATTTGTTGTTAACATTCTTTTTTCATTCGGTTTTTCCAGTTACGAGTCCTTCTTTAAAGCTGATCGTTTTGTATTCATTTTGAATCTTTTTTCGTAACAGATTTCATGTTTAGTATAGAACTTAGAAAAAAATCGCAGTGTGAGAAGTAAGGCATGTAACAACATCAGCACGGCAAAGGGCACTCCTTTAAAGGCAAGGAAGGGCAAAAATATTTTAAGTCAAGTGATAGCGAATGCTGTATGAGTCGTACGATTTTTTTAATCAAGCACGGGCAAAGCCGGGCCATGCTGCTAGTATAAACTAAAAAATATACTTTTCCCTTTTTTTTTTTAAAACAAAAACCCTCCCAAGTCTATGCTAGCAATATATAAGAAAAAACATCAATAGATAGTTTATATAAGGAAAATTACTTAAACGTATTTAAAAATTTGAGAAGATTTAAAAAATAAATCTTAAGAAATATATATATATATATATATATATATATATATATATATAACTATGAGCAGAGAAAATATAGCAATAAAACAATTTAGTAGTAAAAAGAAAAGATTTTCTTACCGGATGTGTAACTCTGAATTAGACTAATTAAAAACAGTACAGGATTTTGCAAATTAACTCAATCAAAATTTACAGTCAGACGTTTTCATAAATTAACCGGAAAAAAAGATTTAACGCACTGTTCACATAAATAATGCCACAACTCACGCATGCGTTGTCGGCCTTTCATATGTCTATTCGGCTCCACTTGTTTTTCCCGTCGGCCATTGCCTGATTGTTCTGTGCCCAATAGCGACGATAACATTTCTTTATTTGTAAATGAGATATTTGGTTCATTAAAGTTTATTTTTATGTTAAAGATTCATTGGTAAAGAGAAATGAAGATTTAAGAGAAAAGTTTTCATATGAACAGACTTTCTGCGATAAATAAGTAGATATACACATAGACACGAGCATAAAACTTCATATATAAACAGTCTGACAATGGCTTTAGCAGAAAACAAAAATTTGTCTTTTTTTAGTAAAAATGAGTTGCCATAACGCTACACGACGGCTCGGAATAAATCGTCGAAAGTACATAGCATTTTCTTAGTGGGAAGACCACCACTCACCATCATCAAGAATCAATGTATGTGTTACACATCAAATTACGCAGCACTTATTTCGATTAATCACGTCACTCCGTTACTTATGTAAATGTAAAAGCAGTCTTACTTGGTAATAATATAGGCGACAGCTGGCTATAAAAGGTCACTGTAGATTATTTATGTTTGTTTGTTTGGGTTTTATGGCATATCAACCACTGTGGGTTATTTAATGCCAAATCCAGTTTATATATATATGCCAAATATATGAATTTTAAATGCCTATTTTGTATGGAACATTTTAGCAAGCTAGAGCTTATTTGCTTGCACACGGCAAAATAATCCGAGGTATTTTTGTTTAAGTCAAGAATTTCCATTTGATTGTTGATTGTTGATTGTTTTGTTTAACGGCATCTCAACTTTAGTGGTCACTTTATGCCGAAAATGATTTTGAGTGACTTTAAAAATCAAAAACGTATAGCTGGCAACATTATGATTTCAAAAACGGATAGCTGGCAACATTATTGTTTCAAAAACGAATAGCTGGCAACATTATTGTTTCAAAAACGTATAGCGGGCAACATTTTTTACAAAAAAACTTATAGCTGGCAACATTATTGTTTCAAAAACGGATAGCTGGCAACATTATGGTTTAAAAAAAACGTATAGCTGGCAACATTATTGTTTCAAAAAATTATAGCTGGCAACATTATTGTTTCAAAAACGTACTGCTGGCAACATTATTGTGTCAAAAACTTACAGCTGGCAACATTATTGTGTCAAAAACGCCTAGCTGGCAACATTACTTTTTACAAAAAACGTATAGCTGGCAACATTATTTTTCCGAAAACATTATCTGAGGCCTTGCTGTTGGATGTAGTTTATCGCCATACCCAGGACGCGGATGTAGTTTATCGTCATACCCAGGACGTGATTATTTATGGGTAAGTTGTTTAAATAATGAACTGGCTTTTGTTTGAGCCATGTGGTAATAATGTTAAGTCAAATGATGCACTAAAGTAAGTAATCAAGTAATCGTTTTCAGTTAAACGAATATTGGTATCATGAATGTATTTGAAAACACAGAATTTGAGGGCATATTTATGCTTTTATAAATTCGTATAAGGTGAAGGTTCTTGTGTACCCTTGCCTTACATCAGAAAATCAACAACCGATACTTTTGAGGTATATTTACTCAGCCTCCTCAATAAGGCAGGATGGAAGCCCATAAACATAGATATTCGAGGAGAAAATCTGCTAACATATGGACTAATTTTTACAGATAATTTGGCACATGGCCATAAGGGATGGACAGGGCTGTTCTTCAACTGGTCTAACTTTAGACATATTCACTGACTCAAACTATAATGAACCTTAGTTCAACACATTCTTAACATTTTGAAAAGGAAATTTAAAAAATATTTAATCTGTGATATTTATTTTTATTTTTTACTTCAAATATTAAAAATTGCTATATATACGCAATGTTGCATTCTATAAAGTCTTTTTAATTCATTGTATTTGTACAGAAAGAATTTATGTCTTGTCAAAATTCAATCGTAAGGCGTTGTTAATGAGCATTGTTGTCGTCTGATATTTCACAATATTAAAAATTAATCTTTAATAAAAAGAAATTAATGTATATATATATATATATATAAATAAGTCAAAATAATCTGTTTAATTTGATTTTCGTAAAACTGTACTGAATTATTTAAACAAGTAAAAAATAGTAAGTTTGCTGAATTAATTTGGTACTATTATTAATATAAGTATTAAAAAATTATTCAAATGTTTAACTCATGGCCAGATCTATGTAGCTAATGTCTAGAATAAGAAATTCAAGTCGATTTAGTATAATGACAAAAGGAACTTTAGAAAATAGATGTCTTGAAAATGTTTTCTACAAATATTCTATTGAGGTAAGAAAAATTCTGTAACCACTTTTCTCGTATTCGTCTACTTTGAGAAATGTAAATATAGTCTGAAAATTTAATTAATATTAATTGGCTAATACCAATTTGATTAGAAAAGTATTGATTTGCATTATAAAATCTGACGTTTGAAAATATAAAGAGGGAGAAAGCAAAGAAGCAAGCAAGAAAGAAAAGGGTTACATCATTTGAAATAGTTCAGTATTTTCCGCTGATTCTAGAGAAAGATATTCAAGTCTAGATGCTTTAGACAATTACGCTCACCCAGAAAATTAGCTTAATAAAATATTGCTACCAATTTATCTTGTTTCATACTCAGCTAAGCTTAGTAAATATAAAGATCAGTTCGTTGTTGAAACCGTGTTTATCGATCTAGTCTCACGGCATAGTAGAACAGTACTGAGTTCGATAATCACGATACTTCGGACTTCTGGCCTTGTGTCAAACTAAGTTGATAATCATTATAGATAATGTAGTGATGGCTGAGACTTCTTTTCCTTCATATCTGTTATCTTTTTGAAGTTTCGGAATTGGTAAAAGTAGAGCACACACACATAAACACACTCATATATACAGGGTGTATTAAAAATACTTTTACAATCTTTGGGGTGGGTTCCTCGCAACAGAAAACGAGAAAAGTCCTCGTAGACATATTTTCGAAAATCCTTCATTTTTGAGTTATTAAATTTAAAGAAAGTTCATGGTGGACGTAGCTGTGTTGCCACAGAGACTAGGTTATATTTGTCATTCGTGTACATTTGTTGCTAGTATGTCTTCAAAGTTTAACGTGGGTAGTAGTGTTGTAGAGGAGTTTTCACAGTGAATGCTTGTATTTCGCTAAGTCGGTCCTAAAAGGGTCCGACGTACAAAACGTTAGGAACTTGAAATAAAAGTTAATGACGCATCAATCTAGTTGTGATTGTTGATACTTCAATGTCCGACGTCGACTGACTCACTCAACTCCACTGAGCTCAACTGGCGACCGCTACTACTACTACTACTACTACTTATTATGTGTGGGAGAGTCTATTAATAATAGAATAGGTACGTTCAGGTATAACAGTAGTGAACTAACTGAGAAGTGTTCCGATTAACAATAAGAGGATAATCATATCGTGAGCAGGCAGATATGATTTATACACACAGCCGCATGAATGGTAATGGACGCGAAGTTGCAGACCTATATCAGATTAAGTTTCCAGACGGAAGGCCTCCATATCATCTAAACTTTGCTGCTGTTTATCGTCGAGTTGCTGAGACAGGATCCATAGCACCACGAACTATGGATCGAGGGAGAACGAGGTCCGCTCGTACGCCAGACCATAAAGAACACATTCTATCGGAAACAGAAGGTACTTCAAGAGCAGACCCTCTATCCGTATCATTTAAAACGTGTGCATGATCTTCCACCGATTTCGGGAGAACCTTTGCCGATTGTTTATTACAAAAACTGGTTGTTTCTCTCATCAGTTTTGTATACGAATGAGGCAACATTTTGAAGAGATGGAATAACAAATTTATGCAACCAACATTTGCGGGCGGATCAGAATACCCATTATAAAATACTGGGTAGACACCAGCATCAATTTACGATTAATTTGTGGAATTGTAGGTGACTGTCTGGTAGGTCCATATGTTCTCTCAGCACGTCTTACAGGAGCTATCTACAAGTATTTTGTTTCGAACACACATCATCATTTGATAGAGGATGCGCCCCTGCTAATACGAAGACGTATGTCGTTCATGCATGATGGGGCTCCAGCATATTTTAATCACATTATTCTCGGTGTACTGGCTGACATCTACCATAAAAGATATATTCATAGGGGAGGACCGGTTCCATGTCCTGCAGATTTCCCCGACGTCAATTCCTTGAAGTTTTATCTGTGGGACTACCTAAAACAATTGATTTATGCAGCAGACATTAATAATCCAGAGACGCTTGATCAACATATGGGGACTGCGAAAAATTCGACACAGTGTGCGTACATCTGAAAGGGTGTATACATGTGTAGAAGCAAGCGGAGGACATTTTGAACATTTGTTATGAGTTACAAGAATGGCCTTTTGGCCATATGTTTATATGGATATTTTACCTTCTTTTGGTTTATGAAGAAAAATATACGGAAAAAACAAACAAAAATCCTAATATGCAATTATGCTGTTTTAATGTTAATATAATGTCAACGTCGGACGTTTCGGTCTAATAGACCATCTTCAGAACATATTCATAAAACATAATTAACATTAGACCATATTCAATTCAACATGAAAAAGACGATGGACATAAGAGCAAGACCAATCCAAACAGATAACTGAAATCTTTTATAAGATCAGCGTTCCGTTTAAATATGATCACGTCGTCGTCACGTGGGCGATGTTGTGAAAATGTATTCCTAAAATTTGAGTATTTTGAATGAAAAACGAAAAGAATTTTATTTTGATGTAAAACTTATATGTACGTTTGTCGAGCATTAATCTTGCTAGAAAAGGGGAAATATTAAAGAAGCCAGGTCTAGTGTTCACCGTGCGTGAGATAGATATTATGCCTACTTCATACTGTCCCATATATATATATATATATATATATATATATATATATATATATATATATATATATATATATATATATATATATATATATATATATATTATAATTATTTTAAAAAATATGATTCCATCGCGATACAGAAATTATGCTTTCGAAAACTTGACTGAAGTCCTAAAGTTTAATTTCAATATTAAACTTAAAATTTTAGGTACTGTTTCATTCTCAATCGATGTATTGGAATAACTACATTAATTATTAACTATTAATTAATAACTACATTAATTAATAGCTACGTAAATTATCATAAATCTAACTGTTATTTACTATTACATCAATATATATATATATATATATATATATATATTTTAAGATATTTTTATGTTCATACATTCTTTTTATAGATACAAATATTTAAGTAAATGCTCTGTTTATAATAAACAGTATTAAACAAAATTTACCGGCCTGAATGTCTGAGAAATTTTCACAGAAAACATTCGTCCTCCGACAGGATTCGAACCTATATCCTATGCAGAACAGTCATTTAGCTTAACGTACATTTACCGATTTGGCCACAGAGGAGCAAGGTCGAATTTACTGTATTTAAACTTCAATCTTCCATGAATCTCTCACGTACATTCATATCTGCTCATGGAGTATCAAATGTAAACAAATGACGTCACACATTATGAAATGGACAAAGTCCGACAATTATTTTAAGATATTTTTATGTTTATACATTCTTTTTATAGAAATATATAATCTTTTATAGAAATAGCTCTTGGATAAACAAAAGAAAATTGAACCAGGATATGAATAGATAACAAAATGTATTAATTACGTGTTTTTAAATTATTGGTTTCGATTATTCAAGTATCATATGTTTTCAATTTTTGTTATCTCTTGGCAGAAACAATTGATAAGATTGATAATTGATAAGATAAGGACGCCAGTTTAGAATACTTAACTCGCTGAATTTACAAACCTAAGGAAACATATAATTGCCCAATTCGTTGAACTCTTGAGCTGTGATATAAAAGACAAGAAAAAGTTTTGAAATGTCAGTATGATAGACGTAAGATTTATTTTAATGAAGAGATTCCTTTTTTTATAGACAAATATCCAGGGTTCCCTTAAGTGGATTTTTGTAATAGTTCCAACTATAACGATTAACTTTATATTTTTATTTTGCTCTGCGTACTTTTTTGTATATATATATATATATATATATATATATATATATATATATGTTTATGTGAGGTGCGCCCTGTACAAGGCCCTGGAGCAACTCAAGCTAGATGGTTATAAAGTAAGAGGCACAGTTTATGGGAATATGTGAAGAAGATAATAGTTAACCTTAGATTTGTATAGGTTAAGATTGTAGCGATCGAGCAAACATCCTCTTGGGAATCAGTTTCACAGAACCCCGGTTGGTGGGAAGAAGCTGCCCGAGTAGAACATACCTTTCATCAATACGGAAGAAATGAGAGTAGCGTGGGCGTCCTTGCCGTGAAGGTTATAACTGGTGGAACTAAGGAATGTCGTTGTTGCACTATCACGTCTGTGTGTATGTGTGTGTGTGTGTGTGTGTGTGAGAGAGAGAGAGAGAGAGAGAGAGAGAGAGGTTGCAGGGTATAAAATAATTTGTCACCCACAAGGACGCGAGGTTGCTTGTGAACTCTATCGTGGCTGGAAAATGAAGACTGGCCAGCAATACTCTATTTTAGGCCTGATCTGGCTTGTGTAAAAGTAGAAAATAGGACAAGGTGTCTGGAGCGGTACAGGGAGCCAACCATTTTTGCTGCATTTTAGCGATGGAGTTCCAGTTGAGGTGTGGGTTAAATTTGAGGTCTAATAGTCCCTCAAGGCAATGGACCTCCCTGAGAGAACATCCATTCATCGTAATTCAGGGTCCGATCGGCGATGATGTAATGTAACTAGTTTGGATTTCGAGGCATTAAATGGCAATTGCTCCGTGGAGATGCATTCGCTGGTTCCCAGACTTCATGAATTCAAGCGCCTCACGAGGCTGGCATCCCGCTTTCACCGTTTCACTGTCGAAACTATTAAATGTAGTCGTCTCTTCTGCTCCAATGGCTTCATATCTCGCACCTCTCGCCTGTGGAACACCCTTCCCTATTCCAGTTTCCCTGAGAGCTATAATCTCCAACTATTCAAATGTAATGTCAATCGACATCTCCAGTTGCTTTGATCTATACACTATCCTTCTCCTCATCCTTTCTTCTATCACTCCTATCTGATCTTGCTCCAAATCTTCTGTAACCCCTTGCGTCCTAGTGGCTTCCCGCCTTGCTTAAAAAAAAAAAGAAAAAAGAAAAGCAGTCATTTTTTCCCCCACTGAGATGTTAGAGTTAGACCAGAGAAGATATCAGCTGCCAAACTCTGGTTATTGCGAGTTTTGAAGGTACACCCATATACTGTTGTATCATCAGAATAGATATTCACAAATGATCGGAAGATAGTTTTAGCAGATCATTTAAGCAAATTAAAAAGAGAAACGAGACATTTGCGGGACGTTTGCGTTAATTGTTAGGGTCCAGTAGGGTTAGCCGTTATCAACTACCTTCAGAGACCTACACGTTAGGAAGGAATTTATCATTGGGAAGACTCTCCACTAATTCAATAGATAGAAAGCATGAGTAGCAATCCTTTGTGCCAAACTTTAGTCGTATATCTGAACGAGGCGGCAGTGGTTAGTCATCCGAAGTAAATATTAAGATTTTACAATCAAATACTCTTTTGTACTAAATCCAAGTACCTGTACGATTAAATTAATAATTAATATCATTTATTGTCCTTGGCACGGTGCAAATTGTTATGGTACGCTTATTATGTTTCAAATAATTTTTTCTGTGTCAGGATTATTAAAATTTATATAAAAATTCCCGGCGAATTTTTATTTGAACAAATTTTATTTGGCAAATGTTTATTTGAATCGATAAGATTTTTGTATAATTTGAAAAATGACCACCGGCATGACTATTTCAGACGGCAATTGTATTTGATACAAAAGAAATCATTAGTCATTTTGCTTTCTATATGTTTATTTATCTCGGCCTTAAGATCTATATCGTGGAGTTGATGAAAAATTTTGTCTTTCACTCTTTCGTTTTCTTTCTTTCTTTCTTTCTTTCTTTCTTTCTTTCTTTCTATCTATAAACTTGCTTTCTGAGACAATAGCGAGTTTCATTAAAGGTCAAGCTTTGTGCTTAGGTTTATGTAAAGAAAACGAATACAGATATTCATAATGGGAATGCTTGGTGCTACATGATCTTCCTCGTCAGACACTTGATGCATGCAATTCATTTTTTACTTTTGTGATCTGTATATAAATTTATTACACTTCTTATATATATATATCTATATATATATATGTGTGTGTGTGTCTGTGTGTGTGTGTGTGTATAGCATTTTTAAAGTCAAAATTGTAGTTGTATTTATTTCAATGTATGACTATTGCATTAGTAAAGTTGTTTTTTATTAAGTCTCTTTTGTGCTCATAGATGCGTTTTTTTATTTCTACTTGTTTCTCCAATATATTGGGAGGAACTGGCAATTTATTTTATAAAGGCCTGCTTCAGAAATATTATTGCTATTAGTGTTTGAGGATCTGAGTATATAGATAATGGTTTTGGAAGTGTTTGTGACTATTTTAAAAGTATTTAAAAGGGACAGGTTGTTCTGGATAGTGGACGTGACGGAGTTGGTCGGTAATATATATCTGTTTTCATGTAATTTATTCTTACGGATTACGGGTATATATATATATATATATATATATATATATATATATATATATATATATATATATATATATATAAGGCAGGATGATGTGTGTGTACAACGAATGCACGGTCGCAATTTTTGACGGATTTGCACCAAAATTTATATACATATGCTCCAAGTTAGCGAAATGGCCAAGACCGATTTGTATTTTCCAGCTCCCATCGATAGTGGTAATAATCGATTTTTTTATACTTCTACGACAGTTTTCATGTAGTTTGCGGCCATTTTGTAATGGCCAGAGTGAGTGCCAATGGCTGGCTGCCACGAATAGGCAGGAAGATTCTAGTGGCCAGCGTGAGAGAGAACAGCTGACTGACACGAATGCAAATGCAAAAAAAAAATCGATAGCTGCATTCGTCACAAGTGGGAAAAATTTAAATCTGCATGGCACTTTACTCCAATTGGCTCATTCGCTTGCTTAAACTCAACGTTGATTCTGATTCTGAAGAACTGGGTTGGGTGTGAAAAAGTATTTGTTGTTAACATTCTTTTTTCATTCGGTTTTTTTCCAGTTACGAGTCCTTTTTTAAAGCTGATCGTTTTGTGTTCATTTTGTTTAGTTCTTTTTTCGTAACAGATTTAATGTTTAGTATAGAGCTTAGAAAAAATTCGCAGTGTGAGATAGGCAAGAAGTAAGGCATGTAGCAACATCAGCACGGCAAAGGGAACTCCTTTAAAGGCAAGGAAGGCAAAAATAGTTTGTCAAGTGATAGCGATTGCTGTATGAGTCGTACGATTTTTGAATCAAGCACGGGCAACGCCGAGCCATGCTGCTAGTATATATATATATATATATATATATATATATATATATATATATATATATATATTCTATGGTTGCGACTGGTGCCATGTAACCGAGTACTATCTGCCACATGGTCAGGTTATCGGCGACTAACCCAGTTCTCCCCTCCCCAGCAGGCATTTATGGTCAAGAAGATGGCTAGATGTATAAAAGACGGTGGATGAATCCTTTCATAGTATCACCTGTCATCTAGCATAGGTGCGGTTATCTATAAAACCTCTGCAATTTGACAGCATCCAATGATGTTGGGTGTTTATTCTTTTTTGGTGCAAGTTGCTCTTACTTAGAGAATGGGATTTACCTAATGCAACGTTTTTCTCCAATTTTCATGCACAGGAATTGCTCTTGATATCGTAAATCTTAACTTATCCATGCCATGGTATCTTGCAATGGTCATACACAAGCTATATATATATATATATATATATATTGTTTTAAGGTGTGCTATATTTATGGGATAAAGTGCTCAATATCAGAGATAGAGCGTATGTAAATATAGATATAAAAGTGAACATTGACGTCAACACTCAGAGGCGATAGGCTGTTTCATGCTAGGCGCAATCGTCAGGCCGCCATGTCAAGCATTTTTTTTTTTTATTTAACTGAAGGTGCAGATTTTCATGCATATATCTAGAGTTATGGAATTTTTTTTTATATAAACAGTCAGCACATTGTGACGGTGTTCATTATTCATGTCAATGAGTGTTGGCTTTTTTCTTTTTTCTTATAAATGCTTCTATTATTTTAAATCTTTTTTTTTACATGTGAATGAGACATATAGTTGTATTTTTCTACGAGTATGCTGCCGACGGTAGATTTCCATTTTGTGTTTAAATGAGTCATAATTGAGCGATGGCCAGCGAGATGTAACGTGAGTTTTATCGATAGGCATGCAGTGGTATGTCTAATATAATTTTTCATGAATTTGGTTAAATCAGGAACGCAGTTCCTTAAGGGACATGTGAATACATAAATAATATTGGTTCTCTGTAATTCAGAGGTGAGTTGGTATTGATGATACGTTTAGCTGTTTTTATTCTTTATAGTAGATAATTTAATTTTCTTGTTCAGATCAACTGTTCCGGCTAAGTGAGGTTCTGTATTTATTTATACTGTTTCTAAGGGCTAATGTTTTCTTTATAATGTTACAGATCAAACAAAATTCATGAATAATCATATTGCCTGAAGAGCTGTTATGTGGCAGAAAACATCAAGGCCAACCAAAGAAACGGTACAAAGACTCAGTCAAAACTAACTTCTATTGGTCCAAATTAAGACCAAAGCAATTAGATGAGCATGCGCTGGCCGATCAAACTTCTGTAAATTTTAAGTATCCGGACGTCAAAAACATCACTCAAATAGAACAACTATACCGTACTTGGCACCGGACTCCGGCCCTGTGCTGGTGGTATCATGGCTATGACTAGATTAGACCCGCTCTGACCAGCTTAGACAAGCTATGACCAGCTAAGACCAGCTTAGACCAGTGGCCTCAGTGAAAACACTTGGGTTCCCCACGTTAAAAACTGACCTTGTGTCACATCCTGACTCAGTTGGCCGTCAAGTAAATATATATACCGTGCAATTTTGGCATTGGTCACAACCACAGACTTCCAGTGTTTCCACTGGTCCATTCTTGGGCCACGCCCGAATCTACCGATAAATTGCAAAACAAAATCTTTTTTGGATTCGAGAGATAAAAATGACTTGATATGTTTAATGTTGATGCAAAATATAAAGAAAATGTAAGTATCTTAGAAATTTATACAACGCTTTATTTTTCACAGAATATGTTAAATGGATTGTGTTGGTTATTAACTTTAGAATAAATTCAGAAGCTAAGGAAAACAATTCCTTATCATTTTACAGAAAGTAAAAATTGTATGTATGTGTATGTGGCCTGGGACAGTGTCGCGTGTCTCTTACTGCGAACAACTCACGATAGACGTGTCTCATCATGATCATTTATGACCCGTGGCTGGCCAGTGCGATTTTTACTTTGAAAAGTAATGCCAGCTATCAGGTATTACCGATACACATGTGATACCGTCGTAGACACCAGAGGGATGAATATTCCAACCGTCTGGTACACAATAAAATGCCTGGTTCAAAACCTCATAAATCACGTCGCCTTGCTATGTATGAGTAGCCTAAGTAGATATTCAGATTGACTCAGCTGATGTCAGATCACCATAGGTTTTGACATTTCAATGGCGCCAAGATAACGTATCGTAAACTACCATTACCTGTAAATACTGTTATCTCAATTTTGTGGCACACACACACACACACACACACACACACACACACACACACACACACACACACACACACACACACACACATATATATATATATATTACATTATTTACATTATTCAGACTATTGTCCTCATCTTTGTCGCCATATTTATCCCAACGTTTCTGCCGTTGTACGCTCCGGCCTTCTTCAGGTGATTGGAATTTCGAACTGAACCCTTTATTACGCTCACTGGGGTAGACTGCTCTAGTTCTGCTTCATGTTTGATGAATGTCAGTTATCTCCTGTTAATTTCCCGCTGAAAGTTCTCCACTGCCTTAACCGAGTATTGAACTCACACTCTTTGGGTCCTGTCACTGGATCTAACCAACGACTTTATCCACTGTGTCCTTGAGGACATCTGGGTATGAATTTCTGGGTATTATAAACCTAATGTCTTCAGCAAACATTTTTTACCAGTGCTCATATTGCAATTTTTGCTGTTATCATTGCATGTTTTTACCAGAGATCATATTGCAACTTTGTTATCATTGCTTTTCTCTGGCACTCCTTATTACTGATTACCGAACGACTTCAGATATATATTTATGAAAAGTGTAGGAACATTGTTTACAACCCTATATATACATACATACACACACACACGCATGTGTGTGTGCATATACATCCACACCTAAACACACACATATATGCATATATTATAAGAAATAATAGATATAGATATATATATACTTCAACGTGTGCTATTATATACAGGGTGTAGGAAAATAATTTTACAAACTTTGGGGGTAGGTTTTTCACACCAAAACAAGGCAAAATATACAAAATGCAGGCTATGGAACTGGTCCCCTCCTACCTATCCATCTTTCATGGTAGATATCACCCAGTGCATTGCGAAAAAATCTGAGTAAAATGTGCTGGAGCACCATCATGCATGAACCACATGTGTCTGCGTATTAGCAGGGGTACATCATCTAGCAGGTCTGGAAGTGTGTTCGAAATAATGTCCCTGTAGACAACTCCTGTAAGACGTACTGGGAGGACATATGGACCTACCAGACAGTCACCTACAATTCCAGCCCAAACATTAATTGTAAACGGATGCTTGTGATTATCCTGTATTGCACCATGGAGATTCCGATCCTCACACAAATGTTGCTTGTGTAAATTTGTTACTTCATCTCTTCCAAATGTTGCCTCATTAGTAAACAAGACTAAAGACACGGATCGGCAATTTGTGCAATAAACAATCCTCAAAAATTCTCGCGTCCTGAGTGATCAGACGGCAAAAGACTCTGTACACATTTCAAGTGATACAGAGCTGCTTTTAAAGTACCCTCCATGCGTTACGATGAGATGCACGACATGCTAGGGTACTAGATGAGTGATGATAACTGTATCGTCTCAGACAACCTTCAGGACGTGTTCTTCGTGGTCAGGAGTACAAGCAGACCTCGACCTACCTAGATGCATAGTTTATGTTATCCCGAATCCTGTCTCAGAAACGCAACGATAAACAGCAGCATAGTTTATATGACTCAGCCTCAATCCACCTCGCCTCCATTACCATTCGTGCGGCCGTATAGGAAAATCATATCTGCCTGCTGACAATATGAATATCCTCACTGCTGCACACGTTAAACGTTGAAGACGGACTAGCCAGAAATGTATACGAATGACAAATGTAACCTAGTCTACATGGCAACACAGCGCCATCCGCCGTAAGGATTTGCGGACAGATGTTTATATGGAATTTGGTTTTGTTTTGGTGTGAGGAACCTACCCCTAAATTTTGTAAAAATATTTACACCTTGTATATAAAACTCAATTACACATTAAAATACGTATTTTAAAGCCAACAGAATTTTTACAAAGAGTGTACTCAATAGATGACTGGAGTCACAATTAATGAATTTTCAAGTGACCAGCGTTTCGCACAACACTGTTCATCAGGTCAGAAGATCCAATAAATTTATTGAATTATTGCTAGATAACATATTTCTACTCCACAATACAAATACACTAATCATAGACTCCAAATTTCATCACTCTAGAATCTATCAAGGAAGAACATAACATTTAAAGCAGTTAAAATATTCGAACATCTCTCTCTCTCTCTATGTCTCCATCTATCTATCTATCTATCTATATATCTCTCTCTCTATCTATCTATATATATATATATATATATATATATATATATATATATAACTATACTCGTCTCGAAAAACCTTCGAATTTTTGATTTGCCAATAATCAAATCAATCTTGAAGGAAAAAAAGGTTTTAAAAAAAGAAAGAGCTAGAAACATGAAAGTCTGTCGACAAAAATCGCACAGATACAGGCCCAAAGCAAAAAACCCGACACGTGTAAACAACTAACAAAAGAGCTCAATACAACCGTAGAGCAGACCAGCTTTCCCTGACGATCCGCTTAGGTGAAACCTGGGTAGGTTTGTCTGGCTCACTAGGTTTGACTATATATATATATATATATATATATATATATATATATATATATATGTGTGTGTGTGTGTGTATGCACGTGTTTGTGTATACATAACAGATGTGACTATAATAGCATACAACTACACAACAAATGTCTTTTAAAATTAAGTTCTAAAATGTTTTAAACAAAAGTACACTAGATGTTTTTTGATCCCCACCACGTAGAAATGGACTCATCCGGATAAAATATACTATAAGTGTACCTCGCGTGCTTGAGCAGATAGATAGCAAAACAATTAAGAGTTACATAGGAGAGGAAATTGTGGAGAGCCATGATCGCTAGAGTCATGAAGGGATACGGTACACAGAAGAAGAAGAAGTCTATCTATACCAATATATCCAGAACTGCCTATAAACTGGCCTGTGTATATATAATCAAGCGAAAGTCAATCTGCAAGCAGCAGACAATGCATTGAGATTGATACAACCGTGTGTATATTATCCCATCAGTCAGACGTTTCTGAAAAGGAAAGAAATAAGTTCTTAGCAAAATACAATCTTAAGAAAAGGAGATTAATATTTTATTTTTATTCTTTTTTTTTTCACATTTACTTTAATGAAATTTTTCTCAACAGTCACCTTCACTTATGAATTGATGTCTAATCGTGTCTATGTCGCTATGGAAACGTCATGCAGACTCGATATGAAACAACAATTTACCGCCAAGTTGCACAAGAGCGTCCCATTGGATTGCGATGATCACGTAAGCAAATCCTTTGGCCCAGGATTCAGTTACGTTTTCATTTATTGGCCCGGCTATGATTGACGAAGCTGAGATTTCGCGTTACTAGGAGATTTTTATTCGATCGAATAAAAATAATGAAACAAGTTAGATTACAAAGAATTCTTGAAAAGACGAAATATTAAAAACGTCTGAATTTATTTTAACATAAAACCAATAAAGCGAAACAGCGAAATGCGAAAAATATAAAAGTTAGTGACGCAAATTATTATTAAAAATGGTTTAATTTTACAAAAAAGAAAATATAAAAATCATAAAAAAAGAATAATCTAAAAACACAAAAACAATATACCTAGAACCGACTCATTTGTGCATAAACAGCGTGCTTCAAGTATTTGTGAACGGAACGCTAAACTGAAGACGACCTAATACGTGCTATGTCGGCTTTTTTTTTTTTTTGGTTGGCTGTCTTTATGCGCCACTTTGTCGTGTCTTTTTTTTTCTTTATCCGGGTAACACGTGAAGACCCGACACACGAATACGACTAAAGAAACTTAATGCATCACTATCGACAAAACTTACAAAAAATTCTTTGAAAATAGGTTGTCATAGGTGAAAGCGCTGAAAAGATATTGGACAATTTATGCCAAAACTCTGAACGAAAGCGATGAAAATAAATAAAAATAAATAAATGGGGAAAATACTGCCCAAATACACCCAATATATATATATATATATATATATATATATGTTTATCTATAAAAGAAAAAGAATGTATAAACATTAAAAAAAATGTCTTAAAATAGTTGTCAGACTTTGTCCATTTCATAATGTGTGACGTCATTTGTTTACATTTTGATACGCATCAAGCAGATATGAATGTACGTGAGAAAATCATGGAAAATTGTAGCTTAAAAACAGTAACATCGGCCTTGCTAACCGAAGCGTTCCTCTGTGGCGAAAAGCTCGTTGGGCTATATGACGGTTCCATATAGGATACAGGTTCGATTCCTGTCGGAGGACGCATATTTTCTATGACAATTTCTCGGACATTCAGGCCGGTAAATGTTGTTAATACTGTTTACTATACACAGAGCATTTACTTAAATATTTGTATCTATAAAAAAAGAATGTATAAACTTAAAAAATGTCTTCATATATATATGTATATATATATGTGTGTGTAAAAAATATATAGGAAAGAAGTCGTTAGGTAAATTGAAGTATATTGGTATATTGAAGTTTTTTCAGCTCTTGTTTTGAGACATGAGAACTCTTATGTAGCGTTGAAATCATATTTTTAAATAAATTATATATATATATATATATATATATATATATATATATATATAATGCAAAGCTCTTCTATGAATCGAGCAATCTGAGTCACTGGCGTGTTTATTCAAAAATAAATACGTAAAACTTCACCTTCCTGATAGCTTAGGGGAAAAATCTCCGACTCGGATTGAGGAATCGGCTAGCAGAGTTCGAATTCCAGTCAAATCCATTACATTCACTTGCGTGCTAATACCCTTGGGAAAGGTATGAATTCTCTTCTTCTCCTCCAGCTATAGGTAAATAGCAGGACAGACCGGGTTCTATAGCCTTGTATGGCAACTGGTCTACCGCAAAAAGAAATGACAACCTACTGCGGGAAAAATCTGCCTTGTCAGTCATGTATCGAAAGATACATGATCGCCTAAGCGTGTATCACGCATGGCACATAACTGACTGATTATATCCACATTGCTGGATTTGATTTATTTAAAATTCTAGCACTCTCTGTCTAATCTACCTTGCTGGCTAATGGTAATTTTAGAGATGGGGGATTTAAAATTTTAAGTAACTCCATCTCTCCAAAAATTGACCTATCGCAAAGAAAATATTATAAATCTGAATTGATTCTTCGTCTTAATGTTTTCATATTCTGATAGCTGTCAGTAAATCAAATAAGAAATTTTCTTTGAAATAATTTATTTCTCTCGAGGGCAATTTTCAAACAGACAGAATGATAAAATATGTTTGCTTGTGTGTCTTTATACTGACATAATTTCTTTTGTTAATATTTTAATAGATTTGTTTGTTTTTTTTGTAAGTGATAAATACTACAATATTTGTTTTGAAATAAACACCACCTTGATGATAACATTGTGCTATGTCGAAAGTACTCGGACTAAAATATGTGTCAACACGGTAATTTTCTCTCTTCCTTTAATAATGAAACCAAAAAGCTTGTCGGTGAATGTGAAAGAATCCAACTGAAAATAAGTATACAAAACTTGTTTAAATTATTTGATGAAACATGTTTCAATGAATATATATATATATATATATATATATATATATATATATATATATATATATATATATATATATATATATATACACACACACACATATATATATATATATATATATATATATATATATATATATATATATATATATATTGCAAATACACACTGTTACAAAATATAAATATACTTCAAACCGGGAAACAATCTATGACCAGTTCCTTTCGAAATAGTTTATTCTTAAAGAACTTAGCTTTTTATATAATTCATTAGGTTGGCTTAATGAAATATTGCCTCTCCAACGCTTACATACATAATAATATCAAAGCACATATAGGAAAAAAGCAGTTGCCAAAGTTTCCATCAAAGTTTATAAGACTTATAGTACTTAAACGTTTCAAAGTCAGTTATTTACTAGTTATAAATCTATTACTTGACGGATTGTGCAAGACATTAACTTTAGACGCATGTCTTGAAAGCCCAGCAGGTATATTTAAACTAATTTCAACTGAATAATTTGTCATTGCTTAATTTTGATGAATCTTGTTCTTGGTGAAAAACTAATATACCATTGTTTGAAAGTCGATTAAAGTTGGTAAAGCAAGAACATTTTTTTATTTTAATCATAGTCTGATAGATATTTTGGCGTAGGTTTGATTTCTATAGTATAGTTTTCTCTACTCATAAATAAAAATGGCGTTATTATATATTTGTACGCTATCCAATTAAATTAATATAAGAAGGTCAATTACAGGAGATTGAAAATGAATATTGCCATTTGTACTTAAAGCACGCATTTTCTAATTTAAGGCCAATTTTTTAACATTAGAAAATCGGTATTTAAAAGAGTCACAAATTAGATTACAATTAGTCATAAATTCGTAGAGGCGTTACTGAAACGATAAAGGATAATCGAATTGATTTTTAAAATATTTTTTAGAAAACAATTCAAAACGCTTAATACAGAAATGCATTCAGAATTATATAGAGAAATTATCGGTCGGTGTTTTATACATACATACATATATACATACATACATACATACATACATACATACATACATATATATATATATATATATATATATATATATATATATATATATATATATAAACACACATATATATATTATATATAATATATTATATATAGTTATATATATAATATGTTAGCTCTATCACTGATATTGAGCGCTCTCCAATAAATACCGCGTATGTATAATAAATAAATAATACATATATATATATATATATATATCTATATATATATATGTGTGTGTGTGTGTGTGTGTATATAAAAGTTACATATATAGCATATTTCGTGTATTAAATCCTCACAATATTGCATAATGCTTCAGCCTTTTCTCATATTGATCTGAATTGAATGACTTACCATTTGGCGTCTCACTTTTAACGGAAAGGTTAGCGGAATATTTTATTACAGGAATGAAATAGTTTCTTATTGAGTGTCCTATGTAGTATGCGATTAACGTCAGGAAATAGCCTGAATCAAATTTAATGTCACTAAGGAAATTTTCTTCTAAGATAGGTTAATCTGCGATGACATGAACATAAACTCGGCTAATTCGCAGGTGATAACAAATTAACTACTCAGTATCAGGGCATTAGAGACGCCAGGTACATCAGCCCAATGACTTGGAAGGTTACCTCCTAGCCATCAGCTGCAGATTCGCGACTTCGTTGGACGTCAGTGGCTGTCTCCAGCATGTAAACTGGCAGGCAACCTAGCTGCATTTAGGATGTGCACACGTTACGCACAGGGATTGACAGGAAGATATATAAGCACCAACACGAGAAGGAAGAGACCGAGAGAGATCCTCACATCTTCGCGAGAAGAATTCCCATTTAGAAAAATCCTCCAACGACATACACTAACCCCCCACTCCACCTCGATATTAATTGACTAAGTTTGGAGCTGAAGAAACAAAACTTATTTAGAGATTTATTCTCGAGGTCTTATTAAGAAACAAGCAAATTGCGCTGAATTTTATCCAACGAATATGAACTTTTACGCAATGATTCTTGAAGATATTTTTTTCTTTCATTTTTATCATAACCTTTCCTGAATGTCACGCATAACACTCTATTTGACCTAGGCTTGCGGCCATATCACGTTGAAAAACCGGTTCTCGTACGATCACTGAAGTTAAACAACGTCGAGTCTGGTCAGTACCTAGATGGGTGACCGCTGGGAAATACCAGGTGCTGTAAGCTTTGATGTGCGTTTGGCGTAATGGATAATGGCTTTGAATCCGAAATCGGAAAGCTGAGTTCTAATTCCATTCGGGTTCGTTATATTCGCTAACGCGAAAATATTCTTAGGAAAAGTATGAACCACCTCATCTCCCCTAGCAATGGGTTAATTAAGACTGGTATCGTTAAATCATTATTATCTCCAAAGAAATTCTTACAATCTAAAAATATTTTATGGCTTTTAATAACCGGTAAATAGTTGATACTTCGTAAAAAAACAAAACAAATCAATCAATCTATTTGATCTACATTCGTATGCAGTTTTCGTTCTTTGATGCGGTGAACGTTAGAGCTCGTAACTGTCATTTTTTTCGTTGTTATGTAGGTCTGTATTCTTTTAGAACCAGTTTATATTTCTACATTGCTTCGCACAGGGTTTGAAATCACCAGTTCCAGAGAAATAGACATACTTTGTAAGATCTTTTATACGACGCCATATCGTAAAGGACATTCAGTATTGTATTTTAGGAACCTTAAAAAATGCTCTTTTGTCTTCTTTAATAAGAATCCTGAATATAATGTTCGCAGCTACTCTAGGTCTACTGATTGGGTTATTCAAGCATGGCATGTTTGCTGATTCTTTTTTTTTTTATTTTCTTATGTCTCTTATGTTGAAATTTTTCAGTTGAGGTTCGTATATCCTACTTCTAGAATGATAATGACACTTCTCCAACAATGTCTAACAATGACGCACACACACACACACACACACACACACACGCGCGCGCATATATATATATATATATATATATATATATAATTATTTTTTATAAAAAAAAAATTATAACATAAGTATGTTATAAAATCACTACAAAAATAGCCATTTTGTTTCAACACACTCTGTGTCTTATCAAGTGATGATGTTGAAAATAAAATAAATGGTTTTAAAAGTTTCAGATTAATTAACGATCCTACACTAGGGGGAAACATTGTTACAAAAGCTAGAATAACCAATCAAAAACGAAGTATAGAAAGATTCAAAAGCTTGACAACGAAATCATGTTATAATAGCTATTCAGATCTTTAAATACGTGTATTATTAAAAATAATTTATACTAACCAATAATTATAAAATTATATGATAAAATTTAATATCAAAATTAAAAACTGGCAATTTTAAAATCCAAATTTAATCACTATTAAGTTTAAAAACTACAAAATTATTAAGAAAAGAAAAAATATGTATGTTTATTCAATTCATTTTTTCACTGAAATTACGTTCGACAAGACGCTACAATATATCCGGTCATTTGACAATACATGTATATATATTTCTTTCTTTTCCCCTTCTTTTCCTTTTTTATTTCAAAGTGTGTGAATGTGGTCTTAAACTCACGCGCAAAACAACAAATTAAAAGAGTGCTCAATACAAAGTAGAGCAGATATAATTATTTTTTATAAAAAAAAAAATTATAACATAAGTATGTTATAAAATCAGAAAGCAGAAATATTTCTCCTCCCGATGATGGCCATTTCGGTCGAAACTAGTCGAGGAATCTAAATGGAATAATAATAATAAAAAAACGAAAGAATATTAATCTACAACCCAGTGTGTCTAATGATTTTAATTTTTTAATTTTTTATTTTCTTATTGTTCAATATATATATATATATATATATATATATATATATATATATATATAGATAGATAGATAGATAGATAATAATTAGTGGTAAATATACACATATGCAAAATATATAAATATACATAGGTGCATACACATACATGTATATTTTTTGAATAAAAAAGTCCGAGAGGATAGAATCCAGGTAGAACTCAATGTCCAGGACAGAGTAAGGATATAATAAAAAGGCTTAAACACTAATATTCCAGGGTCATAATTTATTCTATTGGAATCGTAAATACGATCCAATTCATCAGACTTCCGACAACATTCATATTTCCCCCTTCCACTCACCTCTAGTAAAAAAAAACCCCTCTCTTAAGTTTTAATCTCCCACCTTCTCTCGTCTGTTACCCCTCTCTTTAACACTAACATTCGTCCCACACTCTCATACTTACACTCTCTCTAAATTCTATTTTTATTTCCGGAGTTGTTCTTTTCTGTTTTCTTTTTGAATTTGTAGGTCTGATGAATTGGATCGTATTTTTTATTATATATATATATATATATATATATATATATATATATATATATATATATATATATATATATCATCAAGCTTCATCAAGCATGGAGGCGAGTCGATATTTGTTAGGTGGAGTTTCGTGAATGATTTTTACTGAAACCAAAATTATAATTTCTTCCTAACTGGGCGACATGGGGCAATTCCGCCGATACATACCGTTGGTGTTGGAGCACATTTAAACTGTCCAAATTTCGTGACTACAAGGAAATACAAAGTAGCCCTTATTAGAAGATTTATGAATCACAATAATCTGACCCACTATTTCCTCATAGGCAACTGAGGATTTCGCATGAAACTGCCAGTAGCGGAAGTGTTTGAAATGTTTTTTATAATTTTATTACATTTTAGGCCATATATTTTGTTTTACATTAAACGCTTTAATTTTACGACGTTGGCGCGTCTAGCGTATATTTTATGTTTAAAACACATATACACACGCACACATAAATACATACATACAGACACACACACAGAGGCATATATATATATATATATATATATATATATATATATATATATATATATATATATATATTGATTTAAAAGAACTTTAGACATTCTTTTTTATAATTATTCTTTAAGAATTCTATCGATCAACATTTCTTCAGACGGATTCGTTGGTGTGATTTAAGAAGCGACAGATACGCCTAAAACAGTTTATTAATAAAAATAATTACCGAATAAAATATAACAGTTCCAGTGAGTATAAAAGAGAAAATACATTACACACACCCTCCAAATAACTGATTGAGTTGGTAAATTTTTCTTTTTGCTTGCATAGACTCGATTGTCTTTTAATGTACACTGCTTCTAAAATTTTCAAATGAGCAGAACGAACTCTATGCAAGATAGTGAAGTAATCATTTTTATACTGATGTAAACAGTCAGGATTATCTTAAAGGGGCTGCCCAATAACTGATGCATTGCTTGGGTCGTCCTAAGAGTTCGACTAGAGTTATCTGCTCTTATACTAGAAGGAACGTTTTGACTGATACGGGTCTCCAATCTCTGATTGGTTCGTTCTGTGTATGCAGAATCACATTGACATTTAAATCTATATACTACGGCATATTATGTCATATTTTATTCGGTAATTATTTTGACTAATAAATGGTTTTAGTCGTGTTCCGTAGGTAAGTTTCCCTCCGTAATTTACTATTCAGTTCTTGTATTCTGTCTCGTGCCAAATCACACTAACGAATCATTCTGAAGAAGTGTTGGTCGTTTGTATTCTTTAAAAAAAAAGGAAAATAAAAAAGAAAGTCTAAAGTTCTTTTTAAATCAATATATTTATTCTGTGGTGTCAGATAATTATATATATATATATACATATATATGAAGAAAAATTTTGGAAAAAACAAACAAAAATCCTTAAATGCAATTATGTTGTTTAAAATGAA
Organism: Acanthosepion pharaonis; assembly: GCA_903632075.3. Lineage (NCBI taxonomy): Eukaryota > Metazoa > Mollusca > Cephalopoda > Sepiida > Sepiidae > Acanthosepion > Acanthosepion pharaonis. The sequence goes on along the minus strand of CAHIKZ030005474.1, from coordinate 1,003,201 downwards.
TGAAATGTAGACGTCTGACATTTCGGTTTAATAAACCTTTTTCAAGACAATATTCATTACAATTCAGTTCAATTTAACAAAGACGATGGACATAAAAACAATCTTATCAAAAGAGATAACTGAAAATTTTTAAAATGAAACGTTCAGACGTCGATAAGACTTTTTCATTTTTTTAAAACAACATAATTGATTTAAGGATTTTTTGTTTGTTTTTTCCAAATTTTTCTTCATTCTGTCGATTTATATCCATTTACATTTGCTTACATATATATATATATATATATATATATATATATATATATATATATATATATATATATATATATTGCTCAAGCAATTATTAAGAATAGAATTGTTGAATTGTTCAACCTATTATAGTAAAAAAGATGTCCTGTGTGCCTACGCCTTTCTTGGCTAGGTAGTATCAGTGATAGGTTTGCTGAGCAGGTTTCTATCGCAGTTCGACATTGTTACTTTGCTGCTAACACTTGTGTTGTTTTCTCTGCCAGGCCTGTCCTTCCGTCTATGCGTAAGGATGTTCTCCCTCCACATCATAATAGTTTCTTAGTTTATTCTTTAAAATGTCGTTGTAGTTCGCGCTACATAGGGAGAACGACTCAGAGGCTGGATACTAGAATAAAGCAACACGTTCCAGCGAAAATCCGAAACGTTGAGTACACTCCCTCGGACATTTTGACCAATACATACGGGTCTTCCAACAACTAATAAATAGCCATAATTGTGCTGTTAGTTTTTGTGTGGACTCACTTAACATCCTAAGGAGCCTCCACTCTCATTACCACCCAAAATTGTTGGAGGCCATCTATATTCCATCGTTGAAGCCTTCTCTGTGTAAACAGAAGGATTTTGTATTAGGCCTCCAACTAATTACCATTTAATTTTTATTTAAAATTTTTTATTTATTTATTTATTTTTGTTTTTTTCCCACAATACACTTTGTTCATTTTTCGTTTTAAATAATTTAGTTTATTAACCTCGATTTCGCTCTGTTGAGCGAGGTTTGAAACTGGTTAACTAGTCCGTTATTCATTTTTACTTTTTATTATCATGAGTCGTAATAATAAAATTAATTATTGTCTATTTATGGCAGTTATAAAGTTTGTACCACTAAACTTATCATTATATATATATATATATATATATATATATATATATATATATATATATCGTAGCTGTCCTCTCGGTTTCGAGCGTGGCCACCTCCCTTATTTCATGTCCCCACCTACTCAAATTCTATGTATTCGCAGGTGACTCTTCAGGTCAGCCAAACTGCGACAAATTTTGCCACAGAATTGGCATACCCGATCAGTTTTGCTTACAGTGACATTATTAGGGTGCACACTAAGTTTTGCACATATATATATATATATATATATATATATATATATATATATATATATATATAAATGAATGTAAAATATCGCACAAAGACTGCTAATAAAATCATTCTCGACGTGCAGGGTGTGGCAAAAATACATCCCACATATACTTCCAAGAAATGCATCCTTCATAATGGTAAAACATTAGCTAGATGAAGACAATATTGCCACTAAGATCTTACCATTGTGTGGGAGTTTTTTTTTTGTTTTTTTTTTTTGCTGCATCCCTGTATCACCTTGAACCAGAAATCCAATACTATAAATAACCTGATAATTATCGCTCTTTCTAAAAATTGAATATTTGTGTTTCCTTTTTACTAGATTTTTTTTTTAATACGCTGTGACGCTTTCAATGATTAATGCATCATCTTAGGACCAAAAAGAAAGTTTTAAGTATGACTGTGATTGCTTCGTGAATGAAATATCTACTGATTTCTATATGTTACCAGAGGTCGGCGTTTAAGCGCACGCAACAAGCTAATATATAAGCACTGTTTTTTTTTCTCGACAGGCTGCTTTCCCCGTTTGGAAATTGGTTTAACATGGTTATACGCATTATGTTCGAACGTCTGCTATACTAACCTAATTAAATATCAAATATGATTGTAAATTCTATTCTTCTTTTATCTTTGGCTCTCAATCAATCAATGAGTTTATATCACAAAACAATGACGTTTTTGAGACAGATTTTGAAAAATTTCTTTCAATTGAACCAATCATTCGTATATTAGTGCATCTATAAATGAATTTCCTTTAGGCCAACATGAAGACATTCGTATAGTATCTTGTATTGTTTATCAATAACCGTGAAACAGTAATATTTTAACGGTACAAGTAAAATTTCTTGCATCAGATTATTACTAATGCTTTCTTTCATGTCATGGTAGCTTTTCATGTTTTTAGTACAAACGTTCCAACATATGCCTGCTGATCTAGACATAATTACTTTCATACTTATGCATCCACACATATGACGACTCATTGTAATTATGAGACGGCGTTATATCTATCTATCTATCTATCTATCTATCTATCTATCTATCTATCTATCTATCTATCTATCTATGTGTGTGTGTGTATATATGTATATATATACATATATATATGTGTATTTGTGTGTATATATATATCTACATATATGTGTGTATATATATATCTATATATGTGTGTATGTATATATATATGCATATATATATATATGTGTGTGTGTGTGTGTGTGTGTGTGCATGTCTGTATATATATATATATATATATATATATATATATATATAAGGCAGGATGTGTGTGTGTGTGTGTACAACGAATGCACGGTCGCAATTTTCGACGGATTTGCACAAAAATTTACATGCATATGCTCTAAGTTAGCGGGAAAGCCAAGACCGACTTTGCATTTCCCAGCTCACATCGATAGTGGAAATAATCGATTTTTTCATGCTTCTACGGCAGTTTTCATGTAGTTTGCGGCCATTTTCTACTGGCCAGAGTGAGAGCCTATAGCTGGCTGCCACGAATAGGCAGGAAGATTCTATTGGCCAGCTTGAGAGCCAACAGCTGACTGACACGAATGTTGACTAGCATGCTAGCATGCAAAAAAAAAATCGTCACAAGTGGGAAAAATTTAAATCTGCATAGCATTTTACTCCAATTGGCTCACTCGCTTGCTTAAAGTCAACGTTGATTCTGATTCCGCAGAACTGGGTTGGGTGTGAAAAAGTATTTGTTGTTAACATTCTTTTTTCATTCGGTTTTTCCAGTTACTAGTCTCTTTTAAAGCTGATCGTTTTGTGTTCATTTTGTTTAGTTCTTTATTCGTAACAGATTTAATGTTTAGTATCGAGCTTAGAAAAAATTCGCAGTGTGAGATAGGCAAGAAGTAAGACATGTAGCAACATCAACACAGAAAAGGGCACTCCTTTAAAGGCAAGGAAGGGCAAATATATTTTAAGTCAAGTGATAGCGATTGCTGTATGAGTCGTACGATGTTTGAATCAAGCACGGGCAAAGCCGTGCCATGCTGCTAGTATATATATATATATATATATATACTAAGAAAAATAACTTCTGTGTAAGAAAAACATATTTTTACTATCTTTTTTATCACTCGAGATCATCTTTAAAAAAGTCGCATGCATTCGTTTCTTAGGAGAATATGTGAAAAAAGGATATTAGTATTATAAGCAGATGAGTTCTCTGCTTCAATATCCCAGTCCAGTTGTATGCACAGGCACAGAGAATGTGGAAAAGAAAAAAAGATAGAGTCAACTGTTGCTTCTTATTCTCAAGATGAATATTTTCGTTTTCAATTCCACGTAAAAAGAACGAATTTGCCAAAACGAAACGAAGAATTGAATTATAAATAAATGAGTTTTGAATACACCGTTATTTCTTTATTCCATCATTTTCTCTGATTTCTCGCGTAACAATTAACATTACTAACTATATAGAATTCTTTGATAATCATACATTTATCGTCAAAACTGAAAAATTCTTCTAGAAGATAAATGTCTTCTTCGTCCGGTGTATTTGTGTTATGCGATTTACACCAGGAAATAACAGATAGTCTGAATTGAATTTAACCTCATAAAAGAACCTTTGTTCTAAGAAGACTTGATTTGTGCTGACCCGATTATGTATTGGGCTTGCCGTAATAGATACCAAAATAGACTTTCTTCTCTGTCCTACCAGTGTCAAGTAGTGTAGTCAGGTGCATCTAGAATGTGAACCCATCTTTCCAGTTGCAAAATCACGCCTCAAAGATGTCAGTGACTGCTCCAACATGTAAACATGATGTCGGACCAGCTGAGCTTAGGATGCGCACCCGACGGTCAAATGGACGACAACAAATTGTATAAACGCTCTCACCTATCCCGAGAGTGAAGAGTGTCTCCCGTTTTTACGAGAAGTTCCTTAAAACACACAACCTTAAGCTGAATTTGAAGAAATTCGGAAGGGGATAGACAGTAATCTTCCGTATGTAAAAAATTAGTTTTGTATTTTTATTAGTTATTACTAAATTAAATTTATATATTATACTGATGTTCATGAGAAAAACAAAGAATTTGTTTATTTTTAGTTAAAATAATTTCTGTTATTGTTCAAGGCCCAAGACGCACTTAAAGTAGACCCACTTACGGTCGAATCACGCTGAAACACCGGTTCTCGTTCGATCACCGAAGTTAAGCATCGAAGAGCCATGTCAGTACTTAGATGGGGGACCGCTTGGGAACACCTGGTACTGTAAGCCCCCAAAGTCCATCCCTTACCTTACAGTCGGTGGTGGGGTGTAAACGGTAGTGTCAGAGCTATGCCGCCCGGAACTTCGTTCCTGGTAGGGCCACCAAAGGCGGACAGGTCTGACACACACACCGGCTAACAAGGGCTCTGGTGAAAATCCAAGGAGCGTCTGCATCGGTAACCGGCGGCTTCTGGTCGTTCCTGTCTCTGCGATTGTTTCCAAACGTCATAGTTTTGTCAAAGAAGTTGAATTTCCTATTTATGTATGAATTACGAAGAATTTCTCCCACGTTAAACGAACTTGTGTCACATCATGACCCCGTGGGAGTCAAGTAAATACCATTACGAAGAATTTGTGTACGCGGTATGGCGGCTACTAGCTGTGAAACTAAGGAATGTAGCTCGTCTGAATCTTTGAGAAAGCAGTTGCAGAGATGAAAATTAATCACACACGATGCCGTGTAAACACTGTTGATCTTATAGTGAAAATTGGTATATAGTGAAAATTGGGGAGCTCCAATCGAGATATGGCAACAGTACTCCATTTAACTTATCTATTATCTTACCATTTCTTACGTTAGTACAACTCTATACGTGGCCGAGTGGTTAGATCATTCGCTTTCTGTCAACGAGACCCGGGTTACACCATACTCGCTTTGTCAGGAAGGTGAGTTCTAGATGTTATCGGTTTGGAGTAGGCGATCCCAGTGGGCAGCAAAGTGCCCGAAGACCAAGCCTTGTGAGTGAAACTAGGCTCTACGGGCGTTGGACAAACACAAAATTCACCTGAGAAAGCGTCTGCAATAAGGATTAGCTAGCCGTCCTAGTAGACGAGTATCCCCGAATACGAATGGCCAGTCATGGGCGTTTTATTAACAACTCTATACAGTAACCCTTTACCTTTAGTGGCCCTTAGGGTCTGTATTGGTTGAACACTTGAATAGATCCAGTCTTCTTCTCCTCTTCCAAGTGCCGTGCAATCATTCACTCCACAACTTCCAATCCTTTGTGCTTCTTAGTATTTTTAAAAATTTTCACCATATCTCACAGTGACTATCATGCATCCATTAAAGGATGGTTACTCACTGTTAGTCTCTGTCCGTCTTACCTTCAATATGCCATGTGAGTCTCACATTCTCCAAGCCCTCTATCTTCATTATATGTTCTGGAAACTTCAATTATCTTTCTCTGATTCTAAGTATAAAAGACCTTTTTGTTTCCATTTTCCTTAAAACTTTATCGTTAGTCACATTTTCAGTCCATGGTAACCTCGGCATCCTTCTGTAGAATCCCATTTTAATTGCCTTAGATCTCTTCTTCCATCATTTAGTGATATATGGGAGGATTAATATTGCATAACAGTTCAACAATCTTTACTCTTTTTTTTAAAGAAATATTCCTTTTTCAATACTTAGCTTAGCTTTTGGAAGGCATCTTTCGCATTTCCAATGCCACTTCGTAATTTTGTGTCATATTTTCCGTTTACTGTTAAAACACTTTCCAGATATTTAGTACTTGCTTGATTTTGCTATCTCCAATCCGTAGTGCATAATACAGCCGCTGTAATGTATCGAATGACTGATTGATTTTTTAACGACTTATCAAGTCGGTGTGTATTATTTAATGCCTAAATATATTTCGGGTTGTAGGAGGCCGCTTACTCGAGCCAGTATTCTCAATCTGTCCCCTATCTAAGTATTGACCAGGATTGACAGTTCTTAATGCAGGAGGAAGAATCCTGTTAGCGATAGATGATAAGAAAGTCGGTCTCGCTAGATAGTTACCCACTTTTGACGATAATGAATTGGAACTAAGAAAGTTAAGCTTGGTAAGTGACAAGAAAAAGACTAGATAAAAAGAGGCTGTCTTTTTCAGATTGTAAATATCAGATTCATTATGGTTTCTACTTAACTAAAACATTTCTTCGCATTATTTACGTTATTCGGACTCTTATCCTCATCTTCATTGCCATATTCACAACGTTTTGGATGTTGTATGCTCTGGCCTTTTTCAGGTGATTGGAATTTCAAACCGAATCCTTTAATTCATCCACTGGGATAGATTGTTCTAGTTCCACGTGTCATGCCTCTTCCGGATGTCTTTGTTTTAGAAAAACAAAGCCCGAGACCAGTAGAAGGAACACGGGAATTCAGTTTGCTACTATCATCAGCATAACTTTTTTTTGTCTATGTCACATGGTCTCTTTCTGTCTTGTCTTGATTATCAATCTCTTATTTGCATAATTTTCCTATTATCTGGAAAATTCTCAGAAAAAAACGGAATATAGGAACGTTTACAGAACAAGATCTGTTAGAGAACTTTAAGAATAACAACTCACTTGATAAATTTCCATTAAAGTTTTAATAATACAAACTCTCAGAAACTTATAAAAAGAATCTACTAAAATATTTTCAGTTGAAGCTAAACTGACCTATACTATGATATAAAACAGTTTTTAAATTTATATCTTTAAAAGTGATGCTTTTGACCACCCTTACTTTAGGTAATAACACATTCCGTTGTTAGGGTAAGAAGGGTGCCACCCGAAGTTACCGTAAATGAAGATTGATAATACAGTGTAACCCGGATATAAGAGAAACCCGGATATAAGAGAAACCCGGATATAAGAGAAACCCGGATATAAGAGACTTCTTCTCCGTTCCCGACAACTCTCTTATATCCGGGTTACACTGTACATTGCTTTTTATTTTTTCTTTCGTGTTTTAAAAAGTAGAATTATTTTAGGCTGTAAAATAACACGCAGCAATAGAATCCTTAAAATATCTGAAGAATTTCGCCCTGTATTTTCTTGTTTATTTTCAATATTCCTGGAATATTAAACTAAAAAAACAAAAACAAAAAAAAAGAAACATTTTATTTACCTTGATATATCCTTTTTAACACCCAATTTGATAGTTATAGTTTTAACATTTCGACTATAGTAACAGCTTACCTTCTTCAGGGATCTGACATATCAAAGTAACTTTTTGGACATTTTGAAAAATATCCATTATTTAGTCTCCAGGGACATTTTGACCGCGTTCCGATTTGAATCGACAAGTGTAGATTATCTGCTTTCCACTCCGATAGTGATAGTTTCAATCACTTCTTTTTCTTCTTCTACTCTTCCTCCTCCTCCTTCTTCTTCTTCTCTGGCGATCATGGCTCTCCACAATTTCCTTACGTTTGTAACTCTTAATAAATTTTGTCTTTTTGTTATCTCTCCTATACTCAGTTCTGCCATTTATTTACACAAGCTAGTAAATTTCTACTTATAATAACACTTTTCTCTTTTTCACTGAACCAAAGTAGATATATTCTCGACCTGTCCCCGTGATGCAAGGCTTTGTAAAGATATTGAAATGTTCTTGTTTATTTTCTATAGCCGCTTGATATTAAACCAAACCAAACCAAACCATGTTGACATTATATTTTGAGAAGACATTATCAACATTCCGAATGAATCATTTTACAGCCTAAGGAAAGAGATCGGTCTTTTTTTATTTACAGAACTTAATGGTGCAAAAAAAAAATGGTTAGCAAATATAGCGATTGGCTTGGTTAATTTCTAGCAACGCGAACCATACAAACGACTTTGACAACAGTCACGCGACCAATCAATAACAAGATAACATTTTGACAAAACGACAATAGATATGAACCAAAACCATAAATAAATGGAGTCATGGAATATTACGATATGGAAGTTATTCATCTAAGAAGCATATAACAATACAATCAGCTGTTATCAATAATCAAAAGTGGTCTTCTCTTGTTTCGTTACTCTCCTCTTGGGGAGAGCTATTTCTGCTTACTGGGACTATAAAAGAAACTTACACGCGAACCTTGTATCTTCAGTTGCGTAAAGCTTTCTTGAAGCCTACACCTGCATACCTTTGTCATTACTCTAACTGTTCAGAACAGTGCATAGATATTTTCACATGAAATTTTACTTTTGTATATATGTTCTTCAATGTCCTCCATGTTGTGCAAATAACAAAAGCACCACGCTGAAATCTCTATCTAGTTTTGACATTCAAAACGAACAAAAAAGTTAAGATCTACCTCTTTCTTTAATTTTCTCATTCTGTGGGCAGGGCTCCATGTCGATTATTTCGTTAAAATCGCAGAGACAATTAATATGCGCACGGAGTACACAATACAAAACTGGGTTTTGTTGTCCGAATAACCCTTTGAAAACTTAATATTTTTTCTCCACTCGTAAGACAATCCGGTCTTTTCAATTTTTCAACATAGAGAGTAATGCTTTTTCTTTCTTACTTACAAAACTATCGTCTATAGCAACATCCACCCACCACAAATAATTTTTTCTTTCATATTCCGTGTCCATTTAGGATGTTGGGGTTATGGCTTTCCACAGTTTCCTGTCCTTTATACTACGAAATTGTTTGCAGACATTTAATTTGCTTTTATATATATATATATATATATATATATATATATATATATATATATATATATATATATACAAGTATATGATTGGTGTATATGGAATGAATTCCAATAACCAACAAATACTATTCTTATATATATTCCAATAACCAACAAATACTATTCTTATATATATATATATATATATATATATATATATATATATATATATATATATATATATATATATATATATATATATATATATATATATATATTAACATACAACGTGTGTTAGCACGTGCGATACACTGTCTTCCTCAGCCGTCGACCAGGGGTGATATCACGGTTTCGGTGGCTATGGCGGGACCGTCACCCCTGGCGCCACCAGCAGCGTTTGCCATTAGGCAGGGTATGAAGATAAGCTAAGTGATCGTTCCTTTAAGTAAATTCTATCTGTGATGAAAGTTTCCTGAACGCATTTGCCGTTATTGATGCGCTCGTAAAAATCGTTATAGACGACCACGCAAATATTTCCCTTGCGCATGTTAGGTCGTGATTTTGCGCGCATTTTATTTGCTTGTTTTGATCTCGACCAAATCCAACTTGACGCGTGTTGAATAGTTTTTTGAATGCGATGCGAAACGCTTTTCAACCAACGGCCAGTGATACCTATTTTTGAAAGGAAGGAAATGACCGAATGTCCCAGAAACCCACCATGCCCAATCTCAATAGGCATCACGTGACACGTCCAACCATTTTCCATACACTCGGCACGCAATGACTCGTTCCGGTTTTTCTTTAGTTCGTGCGCGTCCACCCTGTTCTCTTCCCAAAGGACTGTTAATTCTATTAGGAAGACAGTCTTTTTTGAGTCGGACCTACAACCCAATGTCGGGACGCTTGTCTGTCTGTGCGATGTATATATATATATATATATATATATATATATATATTATTTTATATATTTTTTTTCTGATTCTCACCACTTTTAACATTTTTGTGCCACTTCACCTGTTAAGTGATAAACAGCGGAAATACAAAGCTCGGAGTTTTCATAGGTTTCATCTGACTTGAAATAATTAGGTCTCATCCATTATGCAGCTTGAAGGATCTTCTACAAAGCACCAATGCAGTTAAATTCCAAAAAATCTGGTCTGTTACATTCTGCTATTGACCGCATCTAACACCCTGATGTGGATGTCTTTACCGGAAACAATCGACGTGCTGTACCTTGCGAAAGGTCATCCCGGATTCGAAGTCAGAGTTGCCCTTCTTCTTCACTAATTGCCAACCACGGTTAAAGAGCCCAGTGAGCCCTGTTATTTAACCCGTATTTGGAAGCAGAAGAGATGAATTTATACCTTTTCCAATGTTATTTGCACGAAAGTCAATGTAAAGAACTAGAAATATATATATATATATATATATATATATATATATATATATATATATATATATATATTCACGACAAGCAAGGCAATAAAGCCACTAAAACGCAAGTAGTTACTAAGTGTGAGCGAATATGAGAAAAAATATTAAGGAGGGAGACCAAAACAAGAAGAAGAATTAAAAAAAAAAAAAAACGAATATAGTGATTGACATTGCATCTAAATTTTTGAAGATCGAGGTTTACTGGAAATCTAGAACCCGGAAGAGAAATCTAGAAGCGAGAAGAGAAATCTAGAAGCGAGAAGAGAAATCTAGAAGCGAGAAGTGCGAGAGAAGAAACTGTTAGGACAGAACACTTCATTACCTCTAGCTATTTCAATTATAAAAGGATGAAACCTTGCTGGGAGTTTAATATTGAGCTTATATGAGGTATCAATGAGGAAAGCTCGTCAGAACAATTAACACGAAAATATTTATAGAAAAGGCACAGGGAAGCTAGGTCACGATTGTAAATCTAACAGTTAGATAATCGGAGAGTCAAGTTAGATTCTAACTTGACTCTCCGATTTCTTATCCCGACTTCGCTATCCATTATACTACCCACACTTCTCCAACATGAAAAGAAAAATCGGAAAAAGGAATTGTTGCTGAAGGAGTTAAAAATAGATTCTCTCAATGTCTGTGAAAAAAAAAAAATGAAATTAAAGTTTTAACTAGGTTAAAGAAAAACAAAGAATTTATAAGCATGTTTGCGATTTCAGTTCGTATTCAAACAAGATAAGTTTCATAAAGACAGAAATCAAAGAAAGAAATCAAAGGAATAAATAGATGCGATCGGCAAACAATAGAAACACAAAGAATCCTGTAAACTTGTAATAAGCCAACGTTTAAAAAATAGTTACATAAATGTACAAATATTTCCCTAGACCACAAAGCACAGAATTCGTAGAAGTAACTTGCTTCCTTATGCATAAATATGCATACACATCCATAAAAGTAATGGATTTATTTAATCTAACAGATTTTTATCATTTTAAACGTTATTATTCGTGGTTACCATATTTGAGTAGACTCGCTGAATATTTATTTAACAATACATTTATTTATTTTTATCTACTGGTAAGCGCATATTTTCTTTAACACTAGGATGGCCAGCTCTTTTGACATCTTTATTTACATTACGCTGTGAAGCAGCCATCTTTAATATATTCAATATTCAAGTCAAGAATAACAAGTCTGAAAAGAAATTCACAAATATTAGTATACCTCATACTGAAAAGAAAGTGATTATATATATATATATATATATATATATATATATATATATATATATATATATATATATATATATATATATATATATAAATTATGTGTGTGTATGTTTATAGATAGATAGATAAATAGATAGATGGGGACATAAACACAAGTATTATTGCTTGTGAGAAATTTTTCAATACATTTACCCTATAAATAGCCTAGGTGTCAAAAACGACACCTCGGCCATTCAAGGAAAACCTCAAATATCAGCTATTCCACTGAATATTTTTTAAAGAATTAAGTATGTTAAGCATCTTTGCTAAAATTCAATAATTGTCCATAAGCCTCAGCATCGAACCAAAACTAGTTATTCCATAGTAATTTGTTGAAAATTTGAAATTTGTTGAAAATTTGAAATTTTGTTGAAAATTTGAAGGTGTCGAAAACGACACCTCGGCTATCCCAGTGTTAATATTATTTTTCGAATATTCAGGACGGTCGATAAAAATATATATATATATATATATATACTGTTTAATAAATAAACGTAACGTCTACTCAAATATGGGTATCCACGAAAAAAAAACTTTTAAAGTGTTAAGATTACGAATATATGTATTTTCTAAAGAATTAATGGATTTTTAAAAATCTTTTAATCTTTTAATCCGACCTAATTTTACTACTTCAAACATTATTTTTACAAGATAAGCTCATTTGTGCAGACGTTCCGTTTATTTTAAACAGTAATTATTTCGTCTCTCGGTCTGCATACTCGAACTTTCCAGAGGTTACATTTTCTATAGCAGGTTTAAAATAAAGGAAGTGTCTACTTAAATACGAGCATAAAAAATGGATCGGAATTTTTAATTAGAGAACCGAGTTCCAGTTCCCGTTGAGTTCGTTATATTCATTAACGCGCAAATACACTTAGGAAAGGTATGAGTTCACCTATTTTACCCCAATATGTGTTAATTAATAATACTTGTATCACTAAATCGTTATTATCTACCCCCTTCCTTCATAAAATTTTTACCATCTAAAAATATTTTCTGTCTTTAAATAACCTGCAGTAGGTTGTTAAGCCGTAGAAAACGAACTAATCATTCAACTGCTTCCACTGAAACAGATTTACTATAATGATATTTACTAAACGTAGCCAAATCTGACACAAGAGACTAGTAAAACGCCTCGTACGGATCGAATTCGGCAACATTTACAATGAACAGGGTATGAGAAAGACGAGAAAATCTGTAGAAGAATCGATCATTGAGTATATTTCGAAGACAAGTGTAGCGGAGGAGAACAGTAGCCAAACACATACATGCCAAATTAGATTAAATGGAAGGAGGAACAAATACCCCCAAAGACTAAGAAAGGCCGTAAAAGAACAAGTATGCTATGGAAACAAACAAAAGAGTGGAAACTGCGGAGGACCACTGTCACCCACATACTAATGCCACGAAAGTATTCGAGCGATACTTAGCTGTTAGTTTCATGGACTTTTGTTATACTGGGATCTCCAGGGGTTAATCAAACAGATTTGTCCCGGAAAGGGATATATTTGTTCGAAGTAGCAAAGTGGTTGTTCACTACTGTAACTGGTTAGGACAATCTAGCAGGTAACCGTAATGGACTGGTCCTCGTCGTAGTGGTAGGCAGTAGGCGTCCCTGTACCTCCACATAAATCTGTATTTATGGCTGACACCAGCCGATTATATTACTGTGAGGGGGAACCCAGGTGTATGCGTATTCATTACATCACAAACAAAAATGGGAAGAAAGAAAGAAAGAAAGAAAGAAGAGAAAAGAGTCTACGAACTGGATGATAATTAGTGAAATTCGCAAGAAGATCGATTGAAAAGTTGAGAAGAGAATCAAAAACGAAATGCGTCGAAGAATAATAAATGAACTCTCGAACAACTCCAGGGAGAATCGAATCCAAATTTAACTCGAAGGAATTCTGAAAGATTAAGCAAAACCAAGGCTACCCGTCCATCTCCATTTCCGGCCCGTGAGAAAGAGACCATTAATATATCCTCGAAGATGTCAAATAGAAAAACATGATGTCGATAAATAAATCCGAGTAGTCACAACAAATAACATTTAAAGATCGCTCTGAATTAAAAAAGCCAGGAAAAAAGAAAACATCTGATTTGAATCAGCCATCCAGAGGAAAAGTTTCCCTACAAAAATAAAAAATTAGGATGACGTGTTCGTTCATTATAATTTCTGTGACTTTCGTCAAGAACTTTTTTTTATTTTTAATCATTAAATTATTTTTCATTTTTTGATGTTTTCCCAGCACATTCTCAATCGACATTCTCGCCGACCATTAAAATGAGCAGCATAAAATTAAAATAGGCTAGATATTGTTTCCAGAATTAAATATATTTAAATGCTTTAAACACTTAAAACATGTCCACCCCCAAAAAAATTGCAGTAAAGAAAAGGAAGAAAAATAATCGTAGATAATCAATATTTGTCTTAGAACGAATGTTTTCGGTAGAATTTTTATTAACACCAGAAAAACTAGACAGCGAAAATATTAAAAACGACGACACGTTCTTATTAATATAAATATTCATTTTAATCGTGAAATAATATGCAATGAATTTAAGCAATTATAAGAAGATTCTTCTTTCAAGAGTGGAGATGATGTCTTGAAATCGTAAATGTTGTTTAGTATATGTTAAGAAACATGGAAATCAAAATACATTATACAGCATTACATAGCCATGAAGAAAATGCTTGCACGCGCAACTATCCCAGCATACGTATATACACCCACCCATATGCATGACATATTATTTAGATTTCCTTTATTTTTAACACCCTCCCCATACACACACATACACGCATGCACAGAGGGCATGTGTCTAGATTTAAATTTCAGACGAAATCATCTAACCGATGGAAATGTACACTTTCGCATTCACTGATACGACAAACACCCAAGGAAATCAGGTCGGTAGAGCTGCCGAAGCGTTGTATTGAAAGGTAACAAAGCCGGTGAAATTTATCCGAACGAACCCATCTCCAATACTCAGCTTAAAGCGTGAATAGTGGAAGTATGCTAGCAGCGTCGGTGTACGGGCTTTGAATATGACAAAAAGAATCGCTTGAAAATACAGAAACGTATAAAAATGTATGGTAAGTGCAAATCCAAGAATAAATCTGAGAGATAGAAAGAGGTGAAAATGAATCCAAGAACATGTCAAGGTAAAAGACAGAAATGATTAAGCAGTTAGAGTTTAGAACAAGTAGGAAGAAATAGTTGGTTTAATGGTGTAGAAACCAAGACAAAGAGGTGATGGACTGGTAATGCATATTCGAGATAAAAACCGTTATATATATATATATATATATATATATATATATATATATATATATATATATATATATGAAGAAAAATATAGTCTTAAGATGTGCTATATTTATGGGATAAAGTTCTCAATATCAGAGATAGAGCGTGTGTAAATATAAAAGTGAACATAGAAGTCAACACTTAGAGGGGACAGTCTGTTTCATGCTAGATGCAATCGTCAGGCCACGAGTGCTGTTATTTTTCTCAGCTATTTATATATATATATATATATATATATATATATATATACAGGTCAGTGGTGCATTGTGGGTAGTCTATTTTGGCGGTTATTTTGCCGGAAGTCGTTTAGTCGTTTATTTGTTTATTTAGCCGAGAGAAGTAACAGCACTCGTGGCCTGACGATTGCATCTAGTATGAAACAGACTGTCGACTCTAGTGTTGACTTCTATGTTCATTTTTATATATATATATATATATATATATATATATATATATATATATATAATGGCCAGCTACTCTCGTTTTCCTAGCAATTTTGTCTGCCATGGCAGCTAGCCAATCCCTTTTGCAGACACTTGCTCAACAACACGTGGTTTATACTGCAATTATACTACATGGACCATACTTACTGTCTCTATTAAGGTATGTAGCCAAAATCCTGTCGCAGATACCTGCTCAGGCACACATGTAGTTTGTACTGCAATTACGTTGAGCAAATCATAGTTACATTCTTTAGGAGATAATGTATCGCTCTGAACTAAAAAGCCAGGAAAAAGAAACATTTGATTTGAATCAACTACCAAGAGGAAAAGTTTCCCTACAAAAATAAAAGATTAGCATGACGCGTTCGTTCATTATAATTTCTGTGACTTTCGTCAAGAAATTTTTATTTTTATTTTTAATCATTGAAAATACAGGAACGTATAAAAATGAATGGTAAGTGCAAATCCAAGAATAAATCCGAGAGATAGAAAGAGGTGAAAATGAATCCAAGAACATGTCAAGGTAAAAGACAGAAATGATTAAGCAGTTAGAGTTTAGGACAAGGCCAATAATCTTAAATCCTTGTTTAGAACAAGGCCAATAATCTTAAATCCTGGTTCACTATTTCATTATTTAACAAAAGACAGATTTGGCAAAATAATTGAGGCACATCATGTCCATTAATCTTCGTTGTGATCCTTTCAAGTTCGTGATTTCATTTTTTCGTAGACTTAGAAAATTGAGTAAGAAAAATACCAAAATTTTCTTTCGAATAGTTTTTGTTTCCCCAAGGACTTTCAGTCTCGTCTGAGAAAATCTTCAGAGGGTTAAGTTGTCTGTAAGTATGTCTATGTGTTTCTGTGAATTGAAAACATTTCAACTTTTCGTTTTTTAATACGTATGCAGAGTTCTAGATTTCAAAATTCACATGTTCTTTTGAGTTTTTTCCAGTATAATGAAATAACTTTTTTGTTTTTAATCCTACGTATATATGTAAATTTTTGTTCTTGTTCATACGTATAAATTTTTTTTCATAAGCATTTAAAGACTTTGTTGCCATACTCATAGATGACTTTATTTATTTTGGGCTTTAACTATGTTATATAAAGGGCTTTTTAGTTTTTGCTTGTTATTGTTTTTATATATTATAGATGTATTTTCAATTAATACCCGTATAATCTGTGAGTATGGGTATTCCTTTCAGTGCTGATATATTGAGCTATGTTCAGCTAAATGAAATGTTATTTTTTGTTAGCATCGTCGTAGTAAAGCCAACGTACGTATTGGCATTTTTATCAGAGATAAAATCTTCTAAAGGACATTTAAATTCATATAAAATGTTGGCCTTTCGCAAGATGTTAATTGGCGGAGAAGAGTTGTTTTGGACAACTAGGTTTGTTATATTAAATTTAGTATGGTATATAATTAATTTTATTCTTTTACTTGGTTTATTAGTGTTTATTAGTTTTTTTTAGATTTTTTTCCTCCTGTTTATAGTTAGAATGCATTTGATTACAATATAGTAATTTGATATGTTTAAAATTATTTGATGATGTATTGTATTCATTTTATTTATGTTAATGCTTCTAATAGCTTGTCAATAAAAAACTATTCGAACGAAAATTTTAGTATTTTTCTTACTCAATTTTCTAAGTCAACCAAGAAATAAATCCGCGAACTTGAAATGAATACAACGAAAACTAATCGACATCATAATCATGACGCCCCTTTAAGAAATCATCAACCGCCCCCAAATAAACAAACACCAAAAAAGACCGTAACTACAACATCAATCAGTTGGAGATTTAGCAGATAGTCATAAAAAATAACAGAGCCTGATAAAATTAGCCATTGTAGACAGATAAAAACAAAACAAAAAGCAAAACAACTCAACCTTACACGGCTCCAAAAACAAACACTCCTACTTTCGTCAAAGCACAGACCTCTTGATAATGAAAAACTAATCTCAGATTACACCTCCATTTCAAAACTATATATATATATATATATATATATATATATATATATATATATATATATATATATATACACGCGGATAATTTTGCTTATCTTTGCATTGCCTAGTTCAAAAACAATAAATCATAACATGTCTTTCGAAAGTAAAAAAAATATACTAAAATTTGATTTTCAAATAGGAGCAAGAAGAAAAAAATCACGTCCCAACATTAAATAGTTAATCATAAAAGCTGTACCAGCTTGGAATACTTAGAGGAAAAATGACATATAATCTGTTATAAAAATTAAAATAAATCGTTAAGTACATAAAATGAATTCAAAGGCAGATGGAGATATATTAACACGCAAAAACAGATAAAATGATATCTATAATTTACGTTTTATTGTTTTTATTCATTTATTTAATTCACTATTCAACTCCAATAATATAAATTACAATTAGACTTACATCAAGTCAACCATGATTTTAAATATTATTGCAATATAAATAAAATTAAAATCAAGAGAGACGTGAAATACATCTAATAATTAACAAGCTATAGATAAATAGAGCCTTTCATTTGTTTAGCAATTTACTCATATAATTCCACTGAAAAGCTGTATTAATATCTAATTTACGATTATATAAAAAAAACTTATTTAATACATATAACAAACTCAAGTAAATTTACATCAGAAGTTGATGTCTTTTAACGAAGAAGAAATTCAAATAAATTTACCCCTTTTGCTTTAAAAAGCAAAAGATGAATTTAGAAAATAAATCAATTTATCAACAAGTTGTCTGAAGTGTGTAGGTAATTTCACAAAACTAATACACATACACACAAACACCCCCATATATATATATATATATATATATATATATATATATATATATATATATATATATAAAAATGGCCTGAAGATTGGCCTGAAGATTGCGTTTAAGCATGAAACAGACTGTCGGCCCTCGATTTTCTTTTGACACCAGTGTCCACACTTCTTATTATCTTATCTTAACAAACACCCTATCATGGATATTAGACACTCCTATTCTATAAATATAGATTAACTTAAAACCACACACTCACTACCCCCCCCATATATATATATATATATATATATATATATATATATATATAAATATAAGCTTTGAAAAGGTTTACTACATTTACTAAGTTTATGTTTATGGAGCTGAAAAGCAAAATGTTGTGAAATGCAAGTAGACGGATTGTGTTGCGCCAATCCCAATAATTTTGGTTTTCGTACCTGCTTTGAAAATCATAGTTCGAGCTTTTTTTTAATTTAGTTTAGACATCGCTCAGTGATATCAGTGATATTTGCGCAATCATTTCAAACATCAGGCCACCTACAGACAGCAGGTCATTTCACGTATACTTACACACACACACACACACACACACACACACACACACACACACACACACACACACATATATATATATATATATATATATATATATATATCCATGAATAGACACGAATATATTTATGAATTATGATGCTCTTTAATCGTAACCAACAAGTCAGACAATTCAGTTGACTAATTTGCACTGGCATCGTTGATAGATGTTACGTCGGTTTAATTAAAGCAATTTGATATCCTCACTGTTTTTTATTCTTGAAATTGTTATTGCCGTTCTCGCGTTTACAGTCTTCAGTTAATTCAGCCGTTCAAAATACAATATACTTTTTTAGTATCATATCACTAGATTTATTTTTTAATGTCTTGTCCTGTAAGAGCAAAGCCGATCAATAAGTTTTCAATAGATAACTTCCTTTTATTATTTGTGTATTGCCATGACGTAGAAGTGGGGTTTCCCGTTGAATTCTCGATTTGGAATTCAGAGTTCTCTTTCTAGACTGGTTTTTACCCATGTTTAAAGAACATAGTCTATACTGCTTTTTAACCCATAGTTAGGGATTCAAAAATGGGCCCATACATTTTTCGAAGAAATTTCTGAAAATGAAGCGCGACAGGCTAAATGGGTATTTGAAGTTGACACACCAAATCCATTTTGCACGCCGGTCATTTCGTTACTCAGGGATTCATTGGGTAGTCTTCTTCGTCTATGTGCCATGTCCGTTCAGAAGTTTGGTAGTCATGGCTGTCCACATCTTCCTGTCCCTTGTAGTCCTTAATAACTTTTGTCTCTTTGCCATCTTTTCTATACCAAGCCCCGCAAGCTTAAGCTCGCAAGGTTGAGTTTCTGTTTCTCTTTGCTTCAATTTGTTTTGTAAGTATCAATCTTTTCAAGTCCTCCTTCCTCATTCTGTGTTATGGTAATTTACCCACGCACGCATGGACTCTCCCAGCTATAAATAGGAGCAGGTACTGCCCTTTAGGAGAGCGAAGTTTTCAGCAGTCAGCTCTGACAGTCGGACCGAATATTCTTACTGCAACACTCTCGTTTGTATATGTTTGTATTACTGTTTCTGTTAATATATTTGTTTAACTCAGTTCCTCTCTCGTGTCCTCTATCTGGTCCTAACAAGGCCACAACATTATGTATCCCAGAAACATCAATTTTCTCTTAGTGATATTAAATATAAGTGTTCTTTTTGTTGTCATTGTCTCTAGAACTTCGTCGTTGCTCACAGGTTCGGTTCATAGTATTCTCAGTATCTTTCTGTAAAACTACATTTCTGTTGCTTCAAGTCCCTTAATCTGTGAGGAGGTTGTTCAGAATTCACTGCCGTTATAATACTGATACTATATAAAAGTTCAGTATTCTTTTCTTTGTCTCTAACGATATTTTTTTCTGTTTCTTAATACTTTGTACAGCTTTTGAAAGGCAGCTGTCACTATCCCAATGCGCCCTCGGATTTCCGGTCGCACGTTCCGTCCTTTATTAATATATGTAACCAGACATCTAAGTTGCCTCTGTTTGATTTCCGTATCTTCAATCTGCAATTTCTACGTTGTGTTGTTCCATTTGCTCACAACCACGGACTTCTTTTTCATTTTTTTTGGTAAACTTTAAGGAATATGACGTTATAATGTCAAACTACCCCCAACCAAGTGATGATGTCGATGGATTATATGTGAAAAAAAAAAGCAGGAAGATTATTTAGCACTCAAATCTGCTATTAAAGATTATTGAAGAGCATAGGAAAGAGGTAAAAAAACTTATTGAAATGAAACGAAAGGCGGGACGAATCTCTATTAAGAGTAAAAATGCTACATCTAAGCATCTGTACGTCCATTTCAAGAGACACATTGAAGGAATTAGGCCTGATAGGATACCTGAACGTAGAAAAACGTGAACCCTTATTATATAATTTCTGGGATAAAGTGTTATCATTATTTCGATAAGATATACTCAGACTATAGAGCGTAGCTTTGTTGCTGTCATCACAAAGTTTTGGCCTGCTTTGAAATCAGGTGTCAGTCGATCTGGGTAAACTTCAGGGAACTTTGAAGGGACCTCTTTATTTAATCTATGGGAGTAGATTGTTCACGTCCCGTTGGCCATATTTAGGGATATCTCATCTAATTTTTATTTAGTACTGCTCAATTATTCCTCGCCCATGGAGTTCAAGTCTATACTATTTACGTCAGTGATTGAAATCAAAGTTACGTTCCAATGTTTTAATCCATTAGGCTCGTGTACTATTTTTTTTTTTACAGTTGAACCAGAAATATGTTGCAACAGTTTTGTGTTTATTTCATCGTTTGCTTTGCAGGAAGAACACTGAATTTACAAAGTTTTACGATTTAAAAAAGCAAACAAAAAAAAAAAAAAAAAAAAAAAAAAAAAAAAAAAACCAAAAAAGACAAAACATTTCAAAGTTTAAAAAATCCAGAACATTTATGAATTTTGTCTTAAAATGTTTTTCGGGTTTGCGTAGCATTTTTACAAAAAACAAAAAAAAAAACAAAAAAAAAACATTTAAATTATTTTATATTATTGTTATTATCTAGTAAAAGAATACATATTTTAATAAAAAACATTATATTTGGTGATTTCCCGTGAACTTGAAGGACAGCACAACCTTTCCTATCAATTATTCAATTTTCCTCCAGTAATGTAATTGTTTGGTTGTAATACAGATCATAAAGGTTAAAACTAATTCTACCTTCAGTGACCTCCGATAAACTCAAAAGTCCAGTAAGATTTTATTTGTCCTACCAGCCATAGCATTTTTTTAAAATGGCAAACTCAATAACTCATCTCGTTTTGCAAGTGGCTAGAATTTAAATGTTGTATAGTTTGATTTTTCGCGTGAACTGCGAGATCAACCTCTAATAGCTGAAGTTATTGCTTGAAACCTTCCGTTCCGATGACTTTCCGTTTGGACAGGATGTGCACACACACACACACACACACACACACACACACACACACACACACACACACACACACACACACACACATACACACTCACAAAACTAACTGTATGATTATATAAGAATTGATGCTGAAAACTTCTTGTTTCAGCTCAATTAAAAAAAAATCAATAGTTCAATGAGCAAACATCATTTTGGGAAGTGGTTTGGTCTGAGAAAAATATCCATCATTTATATATAGTCATCCCTAGACAGACTGATTCACAGCTCATCAGTGTGGCTAGACATCCGATTGTCTCAAGCCGGGATCAAAACCCGACTGATTTAGTATCAGTCGGAGATTTTAACCCTTAATGCAGGAATGAAGGTTAATTTAGACGTATTTATTTTTAGACAAACACACTTTAACGAAGAGTCTTGGATCAGCAGCAGTAATTGTCACAGTTTACAAATTCACGTTTCTCCCCGAAGAACCGATATAATTTTTCAGGATATATATATATATATATATATATATATATATATATATATATATATATATATATATATATATATTATTGTCATCCACAAATAGACTGTTTTGCTGTTTCAAAGCTCATCCGTGTGGCTCGATATCCGATTCCCTCAAGCCGGGAGCGAAATCCGGTTGATTTGGTATCAGTTGGGATATTTACCCCGAAGCCATTGGCAGGGATGAAGGTGAATTTAAACGTATTTATTTTTAGACAAACACCCCGGTGACCGGAGAACTCGATTCTTCTTAACGAAGAGTCTTGCATCAGCAGCATTAACAGTCACTGTTTACACATTTAAACACCAAAACCTAAAAGTTACAATAAATAGAAAATTAAAAATGGTTAACTTCCTAGGTGTAACATTAGACTTAGTAAACAGTACATACAAACCATACAAGAGAACAAATACTAATCCATTATATATCCACACAAAGTCTAATCACCCTCCATCTGTAATAAAACACGTACCCTCATCCATAGAATATAGAATCAGTATTAAATCTGCCAGCGAAAACATATTTTATAAATACTACAATTTTTATAATAATGTTTTAAAAAATAGTAGATATAAATACCCCGATATTAAATGCAGAAAAGATAAAAATTATAACCGAAAAAAATAGAAGTAGAAAAATCATTTGGTCCACCCACCATTTAACCAAATGTTTAGCACTAAGTTAGGGCAAAAGTTTCTTGCTTTGATTGAGAAACATTTTCCATGTAATAATCCTCTAAAAAGATTTTCAATAAAAATACGATTAAATTAAGTTATAGTTGCACTGATAATCTGGAAAAAATTATTAAAAAAACATATTAATAAAATTTCAAATAAACACTTAAACCTAAATAATAATAGTAATTCTAGAATGGAAAACAATAACATTGATAATGACTTATGTAATTGTAGAAATTCCGTAAATTGTCCACTGGAAAATAGATGTCTTACTGAATCTATTGTATACCAATATACTATTTCATCCATTGAAATACAGGCGTTAAGAAATTTTATATTGGTAGCATAAAAACCCTTTTAAACTAAGATGGTACCTGCATATTTCTTCAGTTAACAACAATACGTACCGTAACCGAACTTCCCTCTCAAAATATTTTTGGTATTTAAAAGAAATCAATAAAACCCCCACAGTTAAATGGAAAATACTTAAAAAATCGAGAATTTGTAAGTTCTTAAATGACCCATGTACCCTGTGTCGACATGAAAAGCTGTATATTATATAAGTTTCCTAAAAATAATGATTTCTTAAATCAGAGTAATGAACTAACAGTATTTTGTAGGCATTGTATAATGTTTACGTTAAAATATCTATATCTATGAAAGGCAGGATGCGTGTGTGTGTGTAACGAATGCACGACCGAAATTTTCGACGGATTTGCACCAAAATTTACATGCACACGCTCCACGTTAGCGAGAGGCCAAGGCCGACATTGCATTTTCCAACTCCGATCGATAGTGGAAATAATCGATTTTTCATGCTTCTACGGCAGTTTTCATGTAGTTTGCGGCCATTTTGTACTGGCCAGAGTGAGAGACTATAGCTGGCTGCCACGTATAGACAGGAAGATTCTATTGGCTAGCGTGAGAGCCAACAACTGACTGACACGAATGTTAACTATCATGCTACCATGCAAAAAAATTCGATAGCTGCATTCGTCACAAGTGGGAAAAATTTAAATCTGCATGGCACTTTACTCCAATTGGCTCATTCGCTTGCTTAATCTCAACGCTGATTCTGATTCCGCAGAACTGGGTTGGGTGTCAAAAAGTATTTGTTGTTAACTTTCTTTTTTCATTCGGTTTTTCCAGTTACGAGTCCTTTTTTAAAGCTGATCGTTTTGTGTTCATTTTGTTTAGTTCTTTTTTCGTAACAGATTTAATGTTTAGTATAGAGCTTAGAAACAATTCGCAGTGTGAGATAGGCAAGAAGTAAGGCATGTAGCAACATCAGCACGTCAAAGGGCACTCCTCTAAAGGCAAGAAAGGGCAAAAATATTTTAAGTCAAGTGATAGCGACTGCTGTATGAGTCGTGCGATTTTTGAATCAAGCACGGGCAACGCCGGGCCATGCTGCTAGTTGTTAATAGAATGTTTCGTAAAAGATCTATGTATTACATTTAGATATCAATTATTTTATTAATATATAATGGTATATATAATAGTTATTTAATTCCTTGATTTTAACAGTAATACTGTCATAATTTATGGTCCATTCAACATAATAAATATTGTATTTTGAGTTCAAAATAATATTTCTATAAAAATAATTTAATTATACTAAAGGCCCCTTCAAGAAAGTTCTCAAATATACAAAAAATTCATTAATAAAAAAATTGAAATTCTTTAAAATTAACCTTATATGAAGTATATCTCTTTGTATGATTCAATTTATCTTAATTGTATCCATAACCGGATGTTAGCAAATAGTGACATGTTCTAAATAAATATCAACTCATCCAGATAAGATTGAATAACACACCTATCCATAATCTATACTCTATATTTCTCACTTTTTTGCTTCAGAAATTACATGTCTTTTGATTGGTTAATCCAGACATACCCATAAAACTTTGAAATGCTATCCCCCACCTATCTTTAATCGTACACATGTGACTTCCATAATTATCGGTGTCAAAAGTGGAATCGCCGAACTAGGTTCAAATTTTGGTCGATTCTGCTTCATTCCCTTCTTGATAGTGCAAGAATCCAGCTTCCTCCAGTAACAATTCAAATAGCCAAGGGGACTGACTTGAGTTGAATTTAGTCTAAGAGAAGGAAATCTGAATTTCTTCTTCTTCTTCTTCTTCTTCTTCTTCTTCTTCTTATTATTATTATTATTATTATTATTATTACTCTATCATTCAGCGTTGAGCATTGTTAATTACAAACAGCGCTGTCGAAGAAAAACTTCATCTTCCAGAAATACTCAGGTCGACTGATTTAAGTTGTAATATATTATTTACACGCACACGCACCCCCGAAATCGAATCGTTACGCAGTTCTGGTTTCTATATTAACACTGTCTATATCTATAAATTCTCTACCATCATTCTTCGCCTATAAGTATAGCTAACTAATAAAGGCAGCAACAGCATCAAATAAAATCCAAAAGGGAAAACGATGAACGAAATCTTTCAGCGAAGGAATAAGAAAATGTTTAAGAAAAAAAAATCCACAAAACAAAGAAAATTAAGTGGATAAAATAGAAATCGAAGAAGTTGATAGAAAAATGAAGACAGTAAATAAAACATCTTGTGGGAATTTTAGTGCCGAAATTTTGAGGCGGTTCAGCTGTTCCACTTTCTCTAGAAAGTCTACGGAGAAAAATCCGTCGTCACGTCGCAAACGAATAAAAATAAAATGTCGATAAAGCTCATCGCTGTTCACTGTCCAAACCTAAGTAAATACAGGCCCGTGTTCGCTAGGTTTATTTAAACTTTTTTTTTTTCGTGGTGGCCTTAGTGAATTTACCTTTGCCGTCCAATAATCTCCTTATTTAAATTTTTTCAGCAAAGCATCCATATATTTTCCTTAGAAACCAGTATTTTTTTATGTTGTGAATATTAAAGAATAAACTACGACATTATGTGGTTTGACTCACGGCTGAAATACTGAGAGCCTTAATAACAGCTAAAATTTGAATGATGATTTTTCTTGATAGGCTTCCTTCCTTAGTTTACTAGGATAACAATATTGTTGGCTTTATTTTTAAACTGCTAGTGTCACCAGTTCGATTATCACCAAGTGCTCTACGATTACATGCCTTGTGGCAACCTAAACATACTTGAAAGAGTCACCAGAAACACAGAAGTGGTCTCAAACAGGGAAGGAAGAAACATCGATTCTTCAAAGTTGAATAGTAATTTACTATCATAATTCTTAGGTGTAATATTATTACAATTATTATTGACTAGCAGCATGGCCCGGCGTTGCCCGTGCTTGACTCAAAAATCGTACGACTCATACAGCAATCGCTATCACTTGACTTAAAATATTTTTGCCCTTCCTTGCCTTTAAAGGAGTGCCTTTGCCGTGCTGATGTTGCTACATGCCTTACTTCTTGCCTATCTCACACTGTGAATTTTTCTAAGCTCTATACTAAACATTAAATCTGTTACAAAAAAAGAACTAAACAAAATGAACACAAAACGATCAGCTTTAAGAAAGGACTCGTAACTGGAAAAATCGAATGAAAAAAGAATGTTAACAACAAATACTTTTTCACACTCAACCTAGTTCTTCGGAATCAGAATCAACGTTGAGTTTAAGCAAGCGAATGAGCCAATTGGAGTAAAGTGCCATGCAGATTTAATTATTTTCCACTTGTGACAAATGCAGCTATCGACTTTTTTTGCATGCTAGCATGCTAGTTAACATTCGTGTCAGTCAGCTGTTGGCTCTCACGCTGGCCAATAGAATCTTCCTGCCTATTCGTGGCAGCCAGCTACAGGCTCTCACTCTGGCCAGTACAAAATGGCCGCAAACTACATGAAAAGTGCCGTAGAAGCATGAAAACATCGATTATTTCCACTATCGATGGGAGTTGGGAAATGCAAAGTAGGTCTTGGCCTTCCCGCTAACTTGAAGCATGTGTATGTAAATTTTGATGCAAGTCCGTCGAAAATTTAAACACACACACACACACACACACACACACACACACACACACACAAACACATCCTTCCTTTTATTGATAGAGATATTAATATTATAATTATACTAATTTATGATCGAATTTTTCCTAACTCAAAACTGACTAAAATATACGGAAATATATTCAAAAGAAAGAATTTAAAAATTATCCATTATTATAAAGTCCATGGGTACTATTATTATTACTAGTAACACGTACAATGTTGGAGTTTCACACTAAATCCGACACGCGGATATGGAAATAAACACATTCTACACAAATAGTTGGGCAGTGAATGGATTATAACATTGCGTTACTTAATGACGAAATGTAATTTTTTTAATATTTGAGTCCATATGCAGATATAGGCCGTTGTTTATACTTTAGTGAATAGGTAAAAGGATTATATAAGTAGGCATAGGTAGTTGTATATTCTCGTTCCTCTGCTGAAGACATCGTTCGTTGTTTACACTTGAATCAACAAGCAGAAACATATTACTGTTTATACTTGAGTCTATAGAGTGGCAAAGATCGCTGCTTTGCACTTAAATCTATAGGTATACATAGGTTTATTCTTGATTCAAAGGGTTAGCATAAGTCGTTGTTTAAATTTGAGTTAATAGATAGTTATAGATATTTCTATTGTTCTTGGGTATATAGACAGATATAAGTCGTTGTTTATACTTGAGTTAATAGGTCGTTGTTGAGCTAATAAATAGACATAGGCCGTTGTTCATTGTTGTTTCTTATAGGCAGATATATGTCAATACCTATACTTGAATCTATAGGAAGGCATAGGTCATTGCTTATACTTGAGACAATACACCACGGGAAACGATGTTTCATACATTAAATTAAGAGTAAAAAAATATTTTTTGTTCATTTAAGTTTTTCTTTGTATTTGTTTTTAAGAGTCGTTTCATATGAAGTAAAACTATAGTGTCCCTAAAACAGGA
Organism: Acanthosepion pharaonis; assembly: GCA_903632075.3. Classification (NCBI taxonomy): domain Eukaryota; kingdom Metazoa; phylum Mollusca; class Cephalopoda; order Sepiida; family Sepiidae; genus Acanthosepion; species Acanthosepion pharaonis. Next base: position 975,333 of record CAHIKZ030005474.1, on the reverse strand, counting down.
AGTTACTGATGGTGAAAGAAAATTAAAAAAAAAGTTAGTGTGGGGAAAGGGTTCAGGAAGACAGAAGATGACGACTGATGTTGCACTTAAATCTTTGAAGATCGTAGGTGACAGGCAAGCATGAAGCCGGAAGAGAGTTTAACAGGTGACAAAAAATAAAAACAACAACTATAAAAATAGGACTTACGGTTTCATCTAGCTAGTCCAACGATAAATCCTAGTTGTTTACTAAGCGTAGCTCAGATGTGGCACAAGGCCGAAAGTATGAGGCATTCAGTGAGGATCGAACTCACTACTCAGTTGTAACATTTCTAGCGAGACAAGCTTGCTAACCATTACACCACCTCGAGGTGCCCCCACTACGCTTAGATTAATGCAGTCAAGTTATGAAGGAGCAGAACTCATAATACAATTTTCATTAAATTTTCCTTTCCTACAAATATTTTCGGGGAAGCTACGTTATGGCGGTGGGAAAGCGATTGAAGTCAAGTCAGGACTAATAACATTACAGACCCTTCTTTGAATTGTGCCACTAATTTCAAAATATATAACAGGAGTAACAGGCCAGATGTGGTAGCAATATTCAATGCATAGAGGGATATATTTATAAACGTGTACGGTAGATTCTAGGACAAAAAAACATTATCAGGAACGACAGACTGAGCGAACTTTTCTAGTTTAGCAATTGATTTAATATAATCATTCCATCGCATGTCAGTGGAAAACCTGAGACTGAGAACGTGCAATGAGTTGCCCTCATGGAGGTTAGCATCAGCCATACCTATGGTAGGCAAAAATGGTTCTCTAAGGTGATTAAAAGACAGTTGTTTCATTTTGAAAGCGTTAAAATTTACAAGCATTTTCTTACCCCATTTAACAACTAATTGGAGGTCATTTTCGAGACCAGCTGCCAGTTTTATTTTATCGGACCTATCTGACTTACTATTAAGACAGGGGTAAATATTTGTATAATCAGCATAAATACTCAGTTGAAAACTGATGACATTGGAAAGTTCGTTGATGAAAATAAGTAGGTACAAGGTTAGCGGCCCGGGGTGGGGGGCGACATCAATGTAAAATGGCTTCGGAGTATTGACTTTCATTGTTGATAAAAAAGAGGATCAAATCGAAAATTTCGCTGGTGGCACCATCGCTCTTGAGCTTGTGAAAAAGACCTGTATGCTAAATACTGTTAAACGCCTTCGAGATATCCAAAACCACAACCCGAGCTTATTCACTCTTATCTAAAGCTTGACAGACTCTTTCCCTAATAACCATCGGTGGTTGACCAAGTGTTATGGTCCGGTTCCTTGTACCACGGTGATAGTCCAAGGTAGAACCAATAAAGAAGAACTCAAAGGCGGATATGGAATAACACAGATATATTACAAACAGGAATCTATACAGAGAAGTAGAAGTATGAAAAATCAGGTTTAGTCGAGAGAACAATGTAGTCTCGACCAGTATCACTATTCCAATGTCTTGCAGTAATTGTCTGAACGCGACTCTGTTTCGGACTGCCTCTGACTCGACTCTTGACTCGACTTAAACTATTGACTCCTTGCCTAGTCCTGAAGCGCAGTATTTATTAAGTATGGAATAGTCCATTATTATTATTATAAGATCCCATAACACCTAGAGAAACGAAAGCCATGTTGTTTGTCTGAAAGAAAGTCGTTTAAATTGAGATTCTTAACCAATTCAAAATTTCTCCCATTTGTTTTAACGATAAAACGATTACTTTTTCTTTAGATAAACTCAATAAAGTTAAACAACTCACTCAGTTATTGCACAAAACAAATGTAAAATGTATTGTATTATTTATTATGGAAATATTATAGAAATATTTTAGAAAGGAAAATGTGGATTTAAATAACATTAACTTCAATTTCTACATCGCTTTCTGTCCTTTACGTCGAAGCTGTGATTAAAATGTTACAGTAGATTAAAACCGCCAAGGCATAAAATAACTTTACACTTTTTACATTTGTTCGAGCGGTTATCCATATCTTTTTTTTTATATTCAGGACGTTTCGGCTGCTGTACCTTCCACTCTTCTTCAGGTGATATTTCTTGGAATTCGAACCGAACCTGTTATTTAGTCAATTAGAGTAGAATATTCTAATTGTAAGTATCATGCCTTTGGATATCCCAGTTTCAGTTAATTCCATTTAGTAACTCAACTCTGCAAGTTTTTGTTCCCTCTGTTGTGGTCAGGGATTGAACTCATAACTCTTTAGAGCATGTTACTTTTGGCTAAATCAACCAATGCTTTTATCCACTGGGCCATATGTGTTTTGAGAAATATCACCTGAAGAATGGCGGATCGTCCAACGGCCAAAACGTCGTGAATATGGCAATAAAAATAAAGAGAATAGTCCGAACAATGTAAGTAGTGTAAATAGTTACAATACCTTATCTCAGAAATATAGACATAAACTTTATTTTAATAACTAAGCAATTTAATTATACAATCCATTAGCAATACAATCGCTTACTGATAAAATCACATCAACAATATTTGAAATGCATAATAAAAAGCTATTGTTTAAAATTCCTCCTGGTCGCTCCTCCTGGGTCCAAGCATTTTTGGTCAAATGAATATGCAAATTCTCCGGTCTGTCTACCCACGCTGTGTTTATTTTATTAAAATAAAAACTCACGACACCAAACAAAATTGCTGATAAAAGGGTAACAACCTTTTATATCTTAAAGATAAAAACAAAAGTGTTCTCATTTCCCGACCCGCTGATTATTCTATCATAACTCATGTTTTGGTTCAGTTCGACACTGGGGCTAATTTCTATCGATCATTCGCAGTTGATTCTTCTCTCCGACTTGAGTTGTATTTCTTCTTCTTCGTCTGCTTGGGCTGGTAGTTTTCCTGTTTCAACTTGGTGGAAGATTTCTTGTTTCAACAGCCGCAACTCTCTCGTCTGAGGTGGTCTCTTCTTCTGCCGTCCGGGCTGAACTTATTCTCATCGACTTTCGGCTTGTCTGCAGCTCCAATTCTTCTCAGGCTTTCAGGCAATCTTCTTCTTCATCTACTTTGGAAGTTCTTCTTGTCTGAGGGTTCTTTTCTCGATCAACTTTAACTTCTCATCGACTTTCGGCTTGTCTGCATCTCCAATTCTTCTCAGGCTTTCAGGCAATCTTCTTCTTCGTCTACTTGGGCTGGAAGTTCTCCTGTCTTCGACTTGGGCTGGAAGGATTTCTTGTCTGAATTCTTCTGCCCGCAAAGGGGGGCCTGATGGCCGCGTTCAGGCTCTATCCCTGCCCGCGGTCCAACTCTCAACTCAACTGAACTCCAACTCTACTGATTTCTGTCGACTGGGGTCCTGCTTTTGTCTTTTCTCGATAATTCCAAAACTGCATTAATTCTGTCTTCTCCATTATCGCTATTGTTTTCGCCCCTACTTCCTCGCAGTACCTTTGGTGGGGCGGCGCATCCATCTCTCTTAGTCTCTCGTATGTCAGGTGACCGCTTTTCAACCAATCGTTCCTGATCGAATTTCTTTCCCTTTTCTTCCGCAGGTCACGCGTGATCGTATTCGACCAATTGTTATTGGTCGAACATTTCTTTCCCTTTTCTTCCGCAGGTCACGTGATCGTATTCGACCAATTGTTATTGATCGAACATCCTCTCCCCTCTGTTTGCGGGCGTGGTTACATCGTTCTTGTTTAAAAAAAACAAAATCCAATTTTTCCCTTTTTGCACGTACGCAAAATGACAATCTTTGGCTTTCTCTCACCTGGACTTTGTCAAACAGCCCCTTTAATTAGTCTTGACTTTAGAAAGGATCTTTTCCGCCTTCTTGGCGCCCTCTGAGACAAAAGCAATTGTCCCTCTTTTACCTCTTTGTTTTTCCTGATAGTCGGAAATCTTAATTATCTACATTGAAGTGTCTCTACTTTATTAACGTGGTGTCCAATTCTCTGTATATCGTTCCACTGGTCACTCCCCAACCCAAAGACACTTCTTCTCTGATTAAGATTGTTTCATTGTTCCCAAAATTCTCTTTATCCAATGAGCCTTTCCACGCAAAAGTAGGCCAAGTGCTCTGACCGACATTTTATCAAAATGACTTTCGAAAATCGGCCAAGACGCTGACCTAAATCTCTTTCTGACTCCTATCTCCACTCTCAATTGGGTCATACGTCATACATTTCTCTTTCTTTCTTTTTCTTCCTTCCTTCCTTTTTCCTTTCTTTCCTTCTTCTTTCCTTAATCGTCTAGTACACTCTTAGTGAATTATTTTCAACTCAGTTATTTTCCGTTTTAAAAAAAAAATTAACAACCTGTTTAATAAACTGAGTAAGAAAAAATTAAATCATATTTCTAGGAATATTTCTAATAATGCAAGGTGCCACAAAAAGCTATTGTTTAAAATTAGATTTTTCAAAATGAATATGCAAATTAGGTATTTTTATTAACTAAGAACAACTAAAGTATAAAACACGTACTGATAAAACTGTATTTCTGATTATTATATAACTGTTTTATTATATAACTATTTTTGTTATTATTGTTAGCCCAACAGGCAACACATTTCTGAATATAGCTGTGCTGTTAATCTCTGGTGCTTGAGGAATCCCATAATGGAGGCGCCCTCTAGAAATGAGCAATTTTTGTCTCCAATCTCATGTATGCGAGACACCTACAATTCAATTTAAATTTGGCCTTGTGCTACATTCCGTTGTAGTAGCCGTACAAATAAGTACAGAACCACATATCTGATGTGCTTTTATAAACGGTGCTAGGTAATACCTTTCCTATTGCAAAATGATGTAACTAATCCATCGTTAAAACTTAATTTTTAAGGGTTTTTAGCATTTATTTGACGTCAGTATGACGTCATATTTATTTGTGTACATAAATACAGACAAACAGCTTATCGTTAATTAATTCTCAGGGTTTTTAGTAGACGTATGCGCAATTTTTTATCTTTATATAATAGACGAAGGGATTCTTATATTTTCAACGTGAAAGCAGGCAAAATCGTATTTTCATTTGAAGCTTTCACGTAGAAATAGCTCCGGATGAAAGAAAGCCATAGCTGATAGCGTTAGAGAGCCAAATCATTTGGAATATTTCCCCTCCGAAGCTGATTATATGAGTCTTTCACGTTTAGATACGCGTCTTCATAACCTTGACAGGAAAATAAATAGAAGGTTGTTTTTGTTTAGTGGCATATCAGACTCTATGGTTTATTTAATGCCGAGATCTCAATATTTTGAATGCAATTTCTTTGCAGATAATAATGTTTTCGGAGATACATCTTACTAATTTACCCATAGTTGGGGAGAGAAAAAGTGGAATCATAACTTTTCCAATGGTATTTGAGCATTAGGGAATATAGCAACCCCAACTGGAATTGGAACTCTGTTCTCCGATTAAGAATTCCAAACTATTATCGATTGCACCACCTGCACATCCAAGACTACAGCACTTGGTATCCGAAGAAGATACCTATCTAGGTACTGATCAGCCTCGTTTTACATAACTTAGGTGATTGTACAGGAATCAGTGTTTCAAAATGATGCTGCCTAAAAAAAAGACTACAATGGAAAAAAAATAATTGCTAGAAGCTAAACTGAAATTCTATTCATTAACTAATAGGACAGCACCATTTTGAAACGAGAGAAACTCAATCATCTATTAAAATGGATATATTTAATTTAGTATAGTATATAATTAATTTTATTTTTTATTAGGATCTGTGGAGGATATATAAGTATTTAAACTTAAAATAAAATAATAAATAATAATTACATTAATAAAAATAAAAAAAAATATATATATATATATATATATATATATATAAATAAATAAATAAAATTTCAGCAACATTTACACGCTTTCGTTTTTTAGCATCCGCCATAGTTTACCTTGACTTTGACAAATAACCTAAAAATATTTAAAATTGAAAACCTAACGATATGCTTCTGTTTATAAATGCATGTTGCAAAATAAAATTTTTCATTTGCCTTGTTATGGGTCAACAGAGAACAAAACGTGTTGGTAAAGAATAGTTTTTTTGTTTTTTTCCATATTGTCTTTTTCCAGATACATTTTTGTTTGTATCTGAATTCTTACACGCACGCACCACCCCCATATGGAGTGCTATATTTATGGTATAAAGTGCTCAATATCAGATACAGCGTATGTAGATATAAAAATGGAAATTGAAGTCAACACTCCGAGGCAACTGACTGTTTCACGCTAGACGCAAACGTCAATATATATATATATATATATATATATATATATATATATATATATATATATATAATTTAAATAAAACAGACCACTTTAAGGTTCCATGTAATAAATTATTTCATCACAGCCCTTTTAAAGGACTGCGGATCATCAGACTTTACTTTGGAAGTAAAGTCTGATGATCCGCAGTCCTAAAAGGGCTGTGAAGAATAATTTATTACATAGAACCCAAAGTGCTCTGTTTTTATTTAAATTATTTGCTCTGGATTTACATTGAGCTCTCTGGATTATATCCTCCTTTAGGTTTACCCATACGGATTACCTAGTTTTCATATAACTATATATATATATATATATATATATATATATATATATATATATATATATGTATGTATGTATGTATGTATGTATGTATGTGTGTGTGTGTTTGTGTTTGTGCCTGAATATATATAAACCACAGCATTTTAAAATGTTCATGAATATTCGCATAAGAAAACAGGACTTTTGGATGCTGACTTCTAAGAGTCGCAAGAAAACCGTATTTGGAATGTTGGCACAGCAAGATATTTTTTTTTCTTCTGTCTATATTCAGGATCCAGACTAAGTAATTATAACTATATGAAATTTACATAGAAATCGTGTAAAGATCTCGGTAAAATACATGAAGCTCGAAAATACTTTCGCTGACAACACGTGAATTGAATAAAAACAAAATAAAAAACAAATCAGTGTCTCAATTTTTTTTTATACCGAGAGGTTCACTCTTTACCAGACCCGGGAGCCACTCGATGTAGAGGGTTATATTTGGATGACATTTGTGTGTACAGTGCTCGGAGTTGTAGCGATCGGAGGAACATTGTCTTGGTTGTTGGTTCCACATTCAAGTGGCTTGCAGAAAGAAGCTGTTCGAGTGGAACTTACTTCTCATTAATGGAATACGGAGGGAATGGGGGTGGTTTGCTAATATGTAAGTGATAGGGGGTGTTCTTGCTGTGAATGTTTGCCTCGCTGAAACCGGGGAATGTAGCTCGTCCGAGCACTTTCCGTGGAAGTAGCAGCAGAGCAACGAGAGGCTTAGCACATCCCACCTGTTAGAGAGAGGTTGAAGGGCGAAGAATATTTCGTCACCCACCAGGACTCGAAGACGCTTTTGAATTCTATCAAGGCTGGAGAGTGAAATCTTGGCAGATCTAGCCCCACAAAAAAACAAAAAAACAAAAAAAACAAAATAAAACAAAAAAAAAACAAGTTAAAAGAAATCTTTCTTTTGAAACTTGATATACAATAAAATGAAAAAGAAAAACTGCAGAAATGATTAGTTTGGATATAATCAATGATTAGCTTTTAGGAAGACTGTTTTGTGCCAATCATTCAAAATAAATCAGCACTGGAAATATTGGATTTTATCCGAGGTTGAACACCAACCACTAGCACAGTGGGAATACACAGTTCTCTCACGTATTTGGTCGATTTTGTGGAGATAGCTTGTCTCTCTTAAAATTCACAGAGACTTCGACACAGCTACAGTTACAAACAACCAATAAAACTGTTACTGTAAAATTAAAACAACTGTTACTTTAAAATCATTTTAAGTAAACTCTTAGTTTTAGTAGATATTTTCTTACTGATCATACATTAGTACAAAGTATAACAGATTTAAGTATTAGAGATGATGCTATTGTATTTGTTGTAGTGGGGCGTCTCTCATAATCATATCTATTTATCTATCTGTCTGTTTGTCTATTCACTCTCTGGCGCCAAATAAACCTCTTCTCACTCTTTTTCATTTTTGAAAGATTTACCAGTTTTTCCACGATTTTTAGGAGGCCCACTTATTAACAATTGTCTTCATAGAGATTTAACGTTGGCAACAGTTAGGAAAATATGAGCGATTTATGGACATTTATTTTTAGGGTTTCTAATCATTTTCCAACCGCTCCTTTTATTGAAACACCTGGATATTAGATTTTAGCACGTTTCTAACCCTCCCATTTATTACGACACCCAATTTTATATATCACCCACATGAATCTATCTATCTATCTATCTATCTATCTATCTATCAAAAATTTATTTGAATTCCTTCTTGAGCGGATATGATTCTTTTTCCTTGAATTTGCTTTCAAGTATACTTTATAAACAATTTTCTGACATTTTACTTTTTAAAAAGAAAGAAAAAAATTAAAAAAGACATTATTTTTTAACACTACACACACACACACACACACACACACACACACACACACACATATATATATATATATATATATATATATATATATATTGTCTTGTTGGGCAGCAATCTTTCATTGAATGTGACGGGCAAGAAAAAAATATACATTTTTAATCGGTCTCTTGTAGTGTTCTTACAGTATTTATAATTTCAGGACAACTAAGTCAGTGCAATAACTTTCTATAATGATTATTGTTTGGGACAATTCACTAGACATTTTAAAGGGCTTCATCGTTAGCATATCTTTCTGTATTTACGTTCGAAGCAATATTATGAAGAATTTCCTGTACTCTAAAAAAAAAAAAACTATGAAAATTGCAAACACTGAACTAAACAACTTTTCTTTGTCTGTCACATTCAATGAAATATATATATATATATATATATATATATATATATATATATATATATATATATATATGTGCATGTGTGTGTGCGTGTGAAAAGAGATAAAATATGTTCTATCAGTGATCTATAATGTATGTTTTCGCATAATGTAAATATAAGCTCCTACCTGAAGTCTTATTCATTTGTTATCAAGTATAAAACTAAGTTTTCGTTTACACATCGTACAAAGCCTCCAGGCCATCGTTCGATTGATAAAAGGATAGCCAGAGGACGTGTACGTATCTCATTGTGTGTGCATGTATGTGTATTTATGGTGTAAAAATTTCGAAAACCAAAGTAGATTCCAGAAGCTCGTAATTGCGCAATTTATACAGAATGATAGATATTATCATATGTAGTAAATTCACCGGAATATTTTAGCTACTAAACCTGAGAGATTATCCTCACGTTGGCTGCAAGGACACTTCTCTTAACACTCGCTTGATGTCATTGTATTAAAGCAGTATATAAAGAAGGACATAAAAAATTGACCTACCCACAGTATGATGTAGTGACAAGACGGCTAGTTTTTCTCTTCTGGGGCGATTTGGTCGCATGAAGTAAACCGACTACTTAATTTTAACCAAACTACGTGGCGCTCGCTCGCAGAAAGACACAAATACACACGCATGCATGCACAGCTAATCACATACGTATATATTTATCTCCTTATTTCATTGCTATATATGTATATAATATATTTATGAAAACACGTCTGTGCTGAATTCTTTTTATTTTGGAAGTTTTCAACCGAATGCAATGAGTGTTTGTAGTTAGTTTTCTTAACAAGAAGTGATGTTGCCGCTACAAAATGAACACTAATTGAAATTCGAGTTTGGAAAATTTGGTTTACCGTGCCCATAGTATTCTCGCTAACATTCAAAGAAAATTAAGGAATATGACTACATGAGGTCTGTCTGTCTGTCTGTCTGTCTGTCTATCTCTCTCTCTCCCCCTCTCTATATATATATATATATATATATATATATATATAATATTATAAATTAATTAATTTAAAATAAGTTTTTTTCGCTACACAGTTCTAACCATGTTTCAAAAATGGAAGCTGAAAGCTTCGAATTTAATTTTGTAATTAAATTAAAGACATTAGTTCCATTTCATCCTCAAGCGAATTTTAAAATTACTGGGTTTTAAAGACAGCAAAAATCATAATTCACGTTTCCAAGGTTACAAAGAAATCCAATTCAACCAGACAAAGGGTGATTGCGTGTTCATTATCGCTGTAGATGTATTAGTTGTTACGTTTTGGTAGGGGTAGGGATGTATTTTTCAATGACATCTGACATCTTTCTTTATATATATATATATATATATATTGCGTGTGAATGTCTTCTTATTCCTAAATACGGTAGTGCCTTTATCTTATGCGCAACATGTGATAGAATCTGAGAATCTAATACAAATCCGCGTCTATCACTTTATGCGCACCATCGTTTTCTAATGATAATCGTCTTCAAAAGAAAACACGTTTCCTCATCTCCAATTAAGTTGATTTAATGTCAAACTGCAACCGACCAAATGAGGTAACATAATCTCTTTTTGGCGATCCCCTTGATAAACACGGTTCCTGATGACGTATTTTCGAATTATTGCAGATTCCATTGAAAAAGAAAATCCCACCAACTTTTGCCAACAACCGAAAAACTTATTACCATGCTTTTACACAAAGTATTCCTAATAGAAAACATCTATGTAAGCAGTGTGTGTCTTGTCTGTTTCTAGCAACAAAGTTGGCATATGAAAAAGTTTTCGAAATTTAAATCTATTAAGATATTATTTATTATCAATCAGGACTGATATTTTCGAACGATTATCAACAAACTTCTAGGAAAAGCAACTCTGTAATTTTCAGAGTTTAAGCTAATCTTTATATTGCCTATGAGAGAGAATCTTCTAGACAATTCTATCATAGATGTAAAAGAGAACTTGAGTCAGCAGCAATTCGGTTCTACATAATAATGATGAGAATACTATGGCCTGAACATCTCAGTAACGGGGACGTTTTAATGAAAATAGAAACAAATAGGGTCACTTATACTTAGAATCAGAAAAGAAAACGGTTGAAATTCCTAAGATAGATAATGAGGGAAGTGGGTTTGGAGAATATGATGTTCCTATGGTATATGAAGACAAGATGAACAGAGGGAAACAGTGAGTAACCTACCTAACGAGCTTGTATAGATGGATATCCAAAGACGTATTGAGAGTAGTATGAGAAAGACAAACGCTACTAAGAACTACGAAGGATAGGAAATTGTGAAGACTCATGAACATCGTAGAATTGAAGGAACACGGCATATAGAAGAATAATCCTGCAGAAATGGATTCTTTTCCTTCATATTTGGTCATTTTTATTGCATGCAATCAGCCATAGCATTTTTTCCTTTTATTTGTCGTATCCCATAAAGTAGTGATTTTGGTATCTTCAATACGTAGCTCCCATCTTTGACTCTCCATCTTGCTGACAACCATACAGTCTGTCTTCTTAAAATTGATTATTTGTCTTTCTTATCACTTTCCGTCACTACCCTCTCCAGGAGTGGCCATAGTTTACCTTGTCTGCTATCACCACTGTGTCAATCTGCACATCTTATATTGTCAGTATTTTTCCTGCCAGTAATAAAACTTGGCAGGACATCTAGTCTTCTCAAGATCGCTTCCTTGTAATGGTTGAATAAGTCTGGGGAGGAAACTTTTGTATAGTACAAGTGAACACGTTTGATGAAATTTGTATTTTTAAAAAATAAATACAAAGACTGAATTAATAAATGAAAGAATTTACAATAAATCCCAAAATATTTTAAGGCTTATAACCACATCACGTTGATACACCGGTTCCCGTACGATCATCGAAGTAAAGCAAAGTGGAATCCGGTCAGTACAGAGATGGGTGACCGCTTGGAAATATCAGGTGCTGTAAGCTTGGATGTGCAGCTGGGGTTGTAATGGGTAATTGCTAGAAATTGTTAATCGGAGAGCCGAGTTCAAATTCCAGTCGAGTTCGTTACATTCTCTTACGTGCAAATGATCATTCAACCAACCAACCAACCAACCAACCAACCAACCAACCAATCAATCAATCAATCAACCAACCAATCAATCAATCAACTAATAAATCAATCAACCAACCAACCAATCAATCAATCAATCAATCAATCAACTAATAAATCAATCAACCAACCAACCAATCAACCAAACAACCAATCAATCAATCAACCAACCAACCAACCAATCATTCAACCAACCAACAAACCAACCAACCAACCAATCAATCAATCAACATATAAACCAACTAACCAATCAATCAATCAATCAATCAGCCAATCAATCAATCAACCAACCAACCAACCAAAATAGTTTAACCCATTCATTAACAACTTATATTTACCAGCCGTTGTATGGCTCGACCCACCTCAGGCGGGATAGTTTAAGACTTCAATTTCTAAGTTCAATCCATAGGTGGGATAAAGCAAACATTTATACTGAAGGAAAATAGGGTGGACAAGAAATGAGAAGTACTAAATAGAAAGAGGTCAAGTGAAACGAGAACAATCTACTCCCGCAGATTGAATAAACGGTTCATTTCGAAATCTTCTGAAAGTTACCAGCATCGACAGACACCTGAATATGGTCGGAGAGAAGAACGATTGTAAGGAGAATGTGTACCATAGTCCCAATGAATGAATATAATTTATGATAACTCTTTATACCAGTAATTATCCAAATATTTGCACACACGCAAACAATTCACGCAAATTCAGTAATAACCGTTAGAGCATCGATGGTTGACCTAGAGATAAGAAAGCCATATTTTTATCTGAAAGAAGACTGTGTGATGTGAGATGATTAACCAATTCGGTGTTGGTTAGAACCTCTAGCAAATTAATATATATATATATATATATATATATATATATATATATATATATATATATATAAATTTAACAATACAGATAGTACCAATATATAACTCAACAAATCAAAACCCACCCACATTTCTCACCCATACAAGACAGACATGCTTACGGAGGAATGGAGGCCTCACACTTATACACTCACCCACACGAATATACACACTTACACACATCATACTCACTCACTCCCTAATGAGCCAAATGATAACACACACCCACAGCAATACACACGCTTAAACATATCATACTCACTCACTCCCTAAGAACCAAATAACACACACACAAACACTGAACAGAGACATATCCCCTCTCCAGGACCAATAAAACTGTCAAAATGACCACGGGAATTCAGAGAAGCATAGATCCATCCAGCTCTTATCTCAAATAACAACTTAAAAGAGACTGTTTGACCAACACAAGGAATGTTAAAAGATTCATGTTAAAAAGATAAAAAAATAAAAAAACAAATGAAAACTACAGACAAAAGTTCATTTTCTCCAACAAAAGACATTCATTTCTGTAGTTCACTGCTACCAGCAAACAGAAATATTTCTCCTCCTGATGATGGCCATTTTTGTCGAAACTAGTCGAGGAATCTAAATGAAATAATAATAATAATAAAACGAAAGAATATTAATCTACAACCCAGTGTGTCTAAAGATTTTAATTTTTTAATATTAATTTTTTAATATTTTTTATTGTTCAATATATATATATATATATATATATATATATATATATATATATATATATATATATATATGTCGATTTGACAAGAGGATTGACTTCTTGATGTTATTGGGCAAGCGATCCTAACGTGTGGCGGTACCTTTGGAAGGTACCTGAAAACCATACTACGCGTTGACCGAAACAATGTGAGTGAAATTGCATATACGGAACTATTTCCGAGCTATCGATCGATGCTTGTGCTATCACGAAGTAACAATTCATCGTGAACGAGAGTTTGAGCGTAGTGGTCGTGTTCAGACTGTTGATGACGTCAGATAATACACTCTCTCCAAGAAACTGTAACGGCCAGCATAGCTGCAGTATAAATCATAGGTCAGTGGATCTTTAACAAACACAGATGTGCCTGAGCAGTCGTCCCTAACCGCCCTAGGAGACAGCCATACTTGGATACGAACGGCCAGTCATTATAATCTACGTACATTTTTTTTTATTTTTCTTTATAGTCACTTATCTATCTCCAAATTCAAATCGTAATAAATACAATTAAAATTTTTTTTTAATTATTGTGTTATCGTTTTGTAAGCGTATATCAAGGTGTGTATGATTGTGAAATTTCCAAGGAAATAGTTAAAAAAACCACTTTCCTAACGTCATAATGTTGTTTCTTTATGCTTTTGCTATAAATCCTTTTATGGTAATTCTTCGAATGAAGTCTTTGGTTATGAATTTAGGCGTAGTACAAGACTGGCGGCAAGGTCTCAACAAGCCACAGCTAAACTAGTTAGGGATAAATGTAAGTTTTATGCCAAAGCTTTCTTCTATCATTTATCAGGTTTGTGGAACTCTCATACGGCTCCATGCTTTCCAGTCAACTTTGACCTTCAGAAATTTAAATCCAATGTCAATCGTTATCTACTGTCTTTTATTTACTCTTCTATTATTCTCGCTCCTTAATAATGTTTCACTTTTTTTTTCTTATCCTTTCACTCTCAGTAACTCCTTGTGTCATAGTGACTTTGCTGCTTTGTATGATTTTTTTAAAAATGTATACCTGAACAGATTTTTGTCGGAATTTGTTCATTTGATTTGAAAATTAATGTAAAAAAAAATGCTTCATTGAACAAATTCGGACAACTTAAATCTGTTCCAGTAAAAAGAAATTCTAAATCGTGCTAACTTAAAGATATTAGAAACCGATATTTTACTAATTGAAACATTAGCTCAACAATGAAATCTAACCAGCGAAATTAATGGAAAAAATAATAACGAGAATGCTTTATATAAGAAATTCAGAAAACATAAGCTTTTTTATAAGGAAAATAAAGATTGTGTAATTGTCTTAAGGAAAATAAATATTAAGAAAAGAGATAGATAGATAGATAGATATAGATAGATAGATAGTTAGTTAGTTAGACTAAAATATATAGATCGATGAAGAGATAATTTCGCATTATATGTAGAAGGTAGATGATCATGATTTTTCACGTGTTCCTTTCTTTTTTATGGTAATTCTTCGAATGAAGTCTTTGGTTATGAATTTAGGCGTAGTACTAGATTGGCGCAAGTTCTCAACAAGCCACAACTGAACTGGTTAGGAATAAATGTAAGTTTTATGCCAAAGGCTTCTTCTATCGCACTTTTCGTTTGTGGAACTCTCCTCCGGCTCCATACTTTCCAGCCAACTTTGATCTTCAGAAATTTAAATGCAATTCCAATTGTTATTCTATTGTTTTCTTAATTCCTCTTCTATTGTTCTCGCTCCTTCATAATGTTTCTTTATTTTCTTATAATTTCACACTCAGTAACCCTTTGCGTCTTAATGGCTTTATTGTATTGCATGAGGCGAAATGATTAAAAAAATGATACAGAAAAATATGTACATCTATTTTTCTGACAAAGTTTTTCTTCAATAGACGTATCATCTGCATAGTGGCAGATCAGGCAGGTAGAAAAAACATTTTGAAGCCAATCGTTGTTATTTGGAGATAACCAAACATTCAATTGTTTCTATAATGAAATATCGTGTTTATTCAAGTATAATACGAGGGTATATATGATAAGTACACTGAACTTTGGGTTACGAAATGCTAACAAAATAAAAATGAACTGTATAATACACACTGATAATTTAGAATTTGCGATAGCGGAATTTAAACTAAATTTAATTTGATCTGGTTCATATTGAATAAAAATAAAAATTTATTGAGTTAGCATTAGGTTTGGTAAAAGAAAATATGGAAAGTCTTTTGAGCAAACTCACAGATATGTTCATATAAAAATAAATAAAGCTTGTTTGCAAGATGTGGAAACAAATCTTTGCAGCGGATCTCATGTCACTCAATGCAAGGAGTCACATTCGTCGACCAGAAAATTCTGTTATATGTACACGGATATAAGAAGCCTGACAGAGAATGAATGAAACCATTAAAGGAAGTCAGTCAAAAATACTATCTCAAGAATGCACTGGGCTGCAGTGTAGAGGACATCTTTTATGAGGAAAAATGACAAGATGACTGTGGATATTGAAGATGACGAAGACATCTCTTACACTGAGCACAAGCGATGAAATTGTCATGACGAATATATCTGACACGGACAATAAGTAATCAAACATTCCTTATGCATAATAAAAAAATGTAGCAGATACGTTTAGCCCAAATGTAATATTTGTATTTACATCATATGAACTAAAAATAGAAATTTGATGTAGTTGAAACACAGAATTTACACAGTATTTAAATCAAATACATGGACACATTCAGTGAAAAAATGCAACAAACTTGCAACAAAAATAAGCTCACATTAGTAGGAATAAAATTATGAACACATTCCAACTTGACATCAACATCAACAATCCATTTAAGTTTATGTTGTCTTCGTCTAAAAAAAAACATTTCAAAAACCGACATTAGTCGCAGATATATTTAGTCCAAATTTAACAATTCTATCCAGTTCATATCAACTAAAAATAGAAATTTGATGTAGTTTAAATTCTGTTTTGAAACACAGAATTTACACAGTATTTAGAGAAAATGCATGGAGACATTCAGTGAAAAAATTCAACAGACCTGCAGAAAAAATAACCTCACACTAGCAGGAATAAAATTATAAACAAACACATATTGCAACTTGTCATTAACATCAACAAGTGTGACTAATGGGAAGCCAAAGTCACACCCTCTGATCGGCTGCATTTGCCGAACTAAACTTTCTATTATATGTACATGTATATTGGAAGCGTGATAGATGTAACTGTTATGATGTTTATCTTTGACATGGATAGATGGAAAACAGATTAAAATTTAGTTAATAGCTCTAGGAATATTAAAAAAAAAACAAATGCAATGTTTTGTTTGTGATTTAAACTATTTGCGACACAATGTTTAATTTTGTTTATAGGTAAAACTATCTTTCAGTCATACTGCACGGAATATAGTTACGTACGTTCCCGGAAAAAAAATAATATTTCTTTTAGAATATAAGGTGTACCTCTTCCTTTCAAGCGTAAAAATCTGGAAGAAATGTAAACGTTATAAACAAATAATTACGAAAGTGTTAGTTGTACACAAAAGTTTTCAGGAATCTTTTTTGATAACTAGCCTGGATACGCGGATAAAAAGGTATTTTTTCTGCAAACTTCTACTCTTTTATGATCCAATTTTATCAAAAAAACATTATTTAAAGGTAGCTATTTCCCTAACCTTGGTATCAAAGAGTGTGACGATACCATGATAAATAAAGAACGATTGTTGACAAGATCCTTTTTGAAAACCAATTCGCTTGTCGATTTTATTGTTATTTCATTGATTCATTTCTTTTTCTACGGGTTTGCAGGTTATTTAAAGCCAAAAAATATTTTTAGATTTTAAGAACTTATTTGGTGTTTGTGAAGAGAGATCATATCAGTTTAGGGATATAAGTATTACTAATTAACCCATAGCTGGAAGGAGAAGTGGATTCATATCTTTTCTAACGGTATTTGTGCGTAAATGAAATATAACGAACCCAATGAAAATTGGAACTCGACTCACCGATTAACAATTCTAAGCCATTATCAATTATACCACCCTCACATCCAGTTTTACATCACCTGGTATTCCCAAGTTTAACTTCGGTGATCCTACGGAAACCAGTTTATCACCGTGATGTGGTCGTAAGCCTTCTCGATTTTAGACGTAGCGAGTCATTATGAGCATATGTTTTTTGTAAGTTGGTTATTAATAGGACTAAATCATTCGATGTGAAGACTGTGTAGCGTTAATCTTCGGCGTAAACAGTGTCTTTCTGTCTTGAGAATGATATATGAAATCATAGTTCTTATATCGGCTCGAACACAGACCGCTGGATCTGT
The DNA here is from genome assembly GCA_903632075.3 of Acanthosepion pharaonis. Lineage (NCBI taxonomy): Eukaryota > Metazoa > Mollusca > Cephalopoda > Sepiida > Sepiidae > Acanthosepion > Acanthosepion pharaonis. The sequence continues at coordinate 957,517 of CAHIKZ030005474.1, read as the reverse complement.
GACGAAATACGTCACTATGTTGATTGATTATTTTTGTTTAGCGGAATATCAACCCGTATGTATTATCCAATGCCGAAATCTAAATACGAAACTCAAACTTTATAATTAATTCAAGAGAATTACATTATTTCATGATTAAAATATAATTACTTAACTGCATTATTTCACAAGAAATGAGATTAATCATAGCAAAGTGTTTCTTTTGTTTTGTTGTTTTTTGACAATGTATGCCGCCATGTCTTTAATTTTGCTATAAAATGTATTGATTGTAATTTTACTATAAAAATGTATTTTTGGTCATTTTTGTATGAAAATGGGTTTCTGGTATTTTCACTGTAAAATGCATTTTTATACTTTTCTAATGTTTTGATTTTAGTTTAGGGGTTTCTTATTTTACCATAGCTGTGGCCCTAATACGTGCTACCACTCCGGGTGGACTGAGAACAACAGCAATTAAGAGGTGGTCCCAGGCTTCTAAAAACCTTTGATGAGGAGATCAGAGGCCTTGCTGTCGAATGTGGGCCACTATGTTAACCAGAGAGAAGACACAACATTTATAGTCTTGAGGAGCATAACATTTGATGTGATTCTTATATATACTTTGTATAGGTTTCTTCATTAAGAAGGGAAAGGCAATATATTTTCATGAGTGTCGCGTTTTGAGTCAGGCGCAAATGTGTTCTCCATAGTCGTTATACCGACTTTAATCATCTTGTGGCGGTGACGATGAACAATTTAGAGAAATACAACTGGCAAGAAATAGTAATCAATAGTGACGCCAAAACCGATGGCTGGAGCTTGATAGTTTTTCATTAAACGCTCTACCTGCTGAGATATTTCCGATTATGAGCGATCATATCTGTGTTTCTCTTTTTTAATATTGGCTAACGCCTGTTTCTCGATCAGAGGACAAGGCCAATTTGAAATTCATTTGAAAGCGGTTACTGTTTTTCAGAAGCAAGAGGTTTCAAATTCGTCTATTTATGACTATGATTATTGATATGGTCAAAATTATTAATCATAAACACCTACACACATTCGCGCACACTTTTTCTTTCACACTATCTCTTCTCGACACTTGTCAATATTTTCATAATGAAATAGGTATTCATCAACCAATGTTAGTAACATATTGTACAATATATCATGTTGATGTCAGCTTATAATATGTTTTTTATTAGAAATATTTACAGTAATTTATTTAGTGGCGTGAGATTTTATTATGGAACTTAATGTTTTTTCATTATCTTACAGATATAGTTATGATTATCTATAGGAATTTTAATTGATCAATAAATAAAAAAATACAGGTCACAGAAATAGACAAATACATATATATTTCTATATTTGTGTGTGTGGTTGTGTGAAAAGACATTATTTAACTTGTTAATATGGTCTCCTTAGAATTCTATGGCCTTCAGCAGACATTCATCGGAGATTTTGTAAATGTTTCTACAGTTTCAATATTATCATTACTGACAGCAGTTGTTTTTACTGCTTCTCTCAGATTTTTGCTTTAATAGGTTTCACTTTAATAATGAGAGTTTTTTTTCCAATAGTATAAATAACAGGAGAGTCTGTGATTAAATCCATTAATTTGGTGGCGTTTAAAGATTTTGGTAAATTGGTCTATAGTCAGAGTTGTAGAATATCAAAAATCATTGTCTTACACGAATGCAGATTTTAGCTTAAACTTTCCAGGTTGTGACTTGTATAAATCCAAAGGCAATATGTCTAAACGATTGAAATAATTTTCTACGTTTAACTTACAACTTTGAATATATATATATATATATATATATATATATATATATATATATATATATATATATATATATATATAATATATATATATATTAGTTTTAAAAGTTTTTCATGGAAGAAATATTCGATCATTGTTCTTAATATTCATCACAGAATTAAATGAATTATCAAAAAAGTAAATGGCAGATTGTATTATGCAATATATATATATATATATATATATATATATATATATATGGGAACTTAGCACACACACACATACGCGGGCGCATTCACACAGAAACACACATACACGCATGTATATATATATATATATATATATATATATATATATATATATATAAAAGAAAGAGACTTAATTTTTTAGAAAAGAAACTACGTGAATTAGATACGAAACAGACATATTTCCTAATATTTAAATACCACAAAATATATCAACATTCTTTAGAGTTTATTACCGAAAGCTAATCTATCAGCCTGATGGGTGTAAAAATGTCTCACTTTAGAAAAAATAAATAATTAGATATGAAGAATGAAAGTTATTCGATGGTCGACTTTCAGTGAAATTTCGATGTTAGAATTGCTGCAAGCTGTTTATATACTTTTAAGTTTAAGAATGTGAAAGGACCCGGATATTTCGATAACAAAGCAAGAATAATAATTAAAAGTAGAACTAATCAAAATGAATACCAAAATAAAATTTAAAGAAATATATTGAAGATCATTAAATTATGCAAATAATGACGATCACTTTCCGAATAATTTCAGTTGGTTTTTGTCAGCATTAGGCAAAATGTCAAAAGTTTTGAAAGAAAAAAAATTTAATCAATGCACCAGAAACCAATTCTTTTGTGTTTTGAATTAGAAGCATTAACTTTAACAAATTGATGATTGATCCATTATATGCAAATTCATTTCTCAAAGAACCATAGTTGGACAATTTCTCGTATTGGATATAAAAGGTTCGGCAAAAGATTTGGAAAAAAGGACAAAATCTCAAGGTGTTTTGAAACATCTTTCATGAACGTCTTTTATAAGCTTAAGTTATTCATATAAATATCGACTTTTAAATACACATCAAGGCAAAAAAAAAATTCCGTTGATGTTACGTTTAATAATGCCCATGATAATCTGATATTATACGGTCTGGAGAATTAAATTTCTTTACTTGTCTAATTTTGAAGTTGGTCAGTTGTGGGGAAGCTAATGTGAAACTATTCAATTGATTTTCCACAAATATTCATGATGATTGAAAGTTTAGAGCTATTACTGTAAAGGAAGTTGTAGAGAGCCACGATCACGATCTTTGTTTCTGTGGTGAATTACCTATCGGCATTTTATCTTTTAATATTTTACTGACCCCTATGTGTTCTTGGATCTGTTTCCATTTTTGTGTGTTTCTGTCAGCATGCGTGTATATATGCGTGCGTATATTCCCCCTCCATACATATACTGTCTTATTACGAGGAATTAGTAAACTCATTTGTACATATACACGCATACACACACATACGCACATCCATACCATCCCACCACAAGGAATCAGTACACACACACACACGCTTAGACCAACCTTAATTGTTATATAACCTTTCACGCAGAACTCTTCATTGCCAATTCAAGAAAGAAATTCGGATTACCAACACAAAAACAGAGAATGTCTCATATCGAGAATATTTAACATTGAACATAAGGAAAAAATTAATTATTTTTAATAATATGTGGAAATCTCCGCTTTTACCTGAAGACGGTCATGAGACCAGAAACTCGTGTAGTAAAATTATGTAAAACAAAGCATAATATTTTTTCTAAATAAATCCACATTACAACCAAAAACGTTTGCGCCACCTCTCTTCTCTTCTTTTTAATATAGATACTTTTCTCTCGTTGGAACCACTACAACCTCTTTCTTTTATTTATATATATATATATATATATATATATATATATATATATATGTGTGTGTGTGTGTGTGTGTGTGTGTGTGTGTTTTTTTCACTCACCTTTAAACATCTGATCAAATATTTAAGGTTTTATAGCTTCATTTTTATTAGGACAAGAATATTTTTGCTCGTGTACCTGCAAATTTACAAGTACTGCGGTCTTCAACAGATGTATAATCTTTTACTTTCTTAGTCGCCACTTTTTCGTATTTCCGTGTCTGGCAAATTACGCACCAACATGAGCTAGTTCTTTCCAAAGAGCCAGGCTTTTGGTGGTCGTTTTCATTTTTTTCTTCTCGACACATGTAACACTGCTGGACTGATTCCTTGATACCCGTTGTCACATCAGTCAGCGACTTCTAATTCACTCTCCTGATCACATGTCAAGTTTCGAGAAGTGTTCTCTTTTTGACTGGCAAATCATTGGTTTGACATTTTCATTTCAGATTTGCAGCCAACTCTTCACCACTGGTTCAGAGCAAACTTGGAAGGGGGTTAAAATGATTTATGCACAAGAAATATTAAAGAAAGCTTCCCCTCTCCATAAAGTTAGTTGTGTCTCAAATTGATACTCTTATGACATATATATTTTTTTAAATATCAGAGATATTTCCTTCTGCCATCACATGCAAGGATCTACACAATATTTTTCGCTGCAAAGCCGTGTTCATTTGAAATCAGTTTTCTGTCTTTTAGGTTGATTACACTCCGAGGCTAGGATTGGAGTATACGGAATAAATTCCAATAACCAAAAAATACTATTCTTAAAAGAGTGGTCAATACAGAGTAGAGCAAATATAAATAATTCGAAAATTATGACATTAAAATGTTATAAAATCACTACAAAAATAGCCATTTTGTTTCAAAACTTCTGGTGTCTTATCAAGTGATGGTGTTGACACCAGAACTGTTGAAACAAAATGGCTATTTTTAGTGATTTTATAACATTTTAATGTCCTAATTTTCGAATAAATTATATATATATATATATATATATATATATATATATATATATATATATATATATGCTGAAATTTGAAGGAGACCTTTTGTCGCATAACCCACTACTTCAGTTACAGGGTGTTTCTTCACCTGTGTACTACTTTACTAGCAGTCTCAATCAACTTAGTAATAATCAGACGGGAATGAAAAAAACAGTGTCGAGAATTTTTGGGACATTTTTCCATATCGTTACCTGAAGATTTCGCATAACATGAAACTACGATACAGCCAGTAGCAGAAGTATATCAGAAATTATTTTCTGTTTAATTTACACACACACACATACACACGCGCACACACACACACACACACACACACACACACACACACATATATATATATATATATATATATATATATATATATATATATATATATATATATATATATATGCATGCACACACACACACACACACACACATGCACATATATTTAAAGAGAGAGAGAGAAGGAGTAATATAATGGGAGAGCGAGAATTAGTTGGGAAATGAGAAGTAGTGTGTAGGAGAATCTTAATAGCAATAAAATGTTTTAATTCAGGAAACTGATGGTTAGGTTAATTGATCTTATGGCATGCCGCATCTGGTTAGGTTATTAGACTTTTCTACAGGGTACTAAGTGGGGATCAGACCCATTAGGCAATTTGTAATAGTCAACCAGAGCAGCATTATTCCAAGGCGAAGCATTTATTAAACAAGCTGTCATCTTCCCACTGTGCTCAATCGGCGATATCATACCAAAGATAATTAGCGATATCTTACCAGAGATTGTCGCCGAAAACACGGTGATCAAGACTTTTCTTAGGACGAAGGCTTTCAAATCATTAATGAATTTGATTAAATTTGTGCGATCCATCTAATTTAGTAGAAATACTTATTTTAGTTTTTCTCTAAACAATATATTTTCTTTTTAAGCATTTATTTTTCATATTTGTAGATGTTATCCTTCTGTGTGCAGTGTCCCTTGGGCGATCATGGCCCTCCACGTTATTTTACCCCTTTGTAGCGCTTAATGAGGCTTGTCATCATTTTTTCCACTTCCTGTTCTCCTATCTATTTATACAAGCTTCCCTCTAGCCCTCCTACCTTTAATAATTCAAGCCCCCTTCATTATGTGTAGTAGAAATTTAACTGTCTCTTTCTTATTCTAAGGGTGTGTCCTTTTTTGTTTTCAATTTGCCTAACACTTCTTCCTTTTCAGCATCATCCACATTTTTCTGTTGCCTCAAGTTTTTTCTTTATATGCGACGTGATTGCTTAGCATTCACTGCTATATAGGAGGACTGATATTACATAATAGTTCAGTAATATTTTCTTTGTTTCTAATGAATTTTTTTAATAGGTTTTGGGAGGCATATTTTGCTATTCCAACGCAGCCTTGGATTTCTATGTCGTATATTCTCTCCTGTATTAAAACACTTTCCAAATATCTAAATTTTTTAACTTGCTTGATACTTGAGCATTCGGAGTTCACTTATTGGGCTGTTCCTTTTGCTTAACTGACAACTATACATTCTGCCTTCTTACAATAGTCTTTTCTTAGCATTTTCCTTTACTAGCTTCTCTAGAAGTAGCAGCATATCTGCATGTCTTATGTTACTAAGTTTGTACCTGCCAATAATAAATCCTGTTAGGACTTCTAGTTTCCTCAGGGTTGCCTCAATTAAAAGGTTCATTAAATCTGGTGAGAAAACATCTTTATGATGAAGTTATTATTTTCGATTTAGTTAATCCAAGTTGAGAATTATGACTGTTTTCAGATTCCTTCTGATATATTTTGTTCATATTTTAATTTCGGAGTCTGGTTTATGAGGACATTTTTTCTTAGCGAATGATTTAATTTCGTTAAATCAAATTAATGTAAGAAGACATGAAATATTTGTATACTTATATCTTCATGTATTTTTTTCTTTTTTCATCTTGTCACCGATATATTCATATCTCTGAATTCCCAATAAGCTGTCAATTATATGAAATTGGATATAAATAAGTCGATTTACTTAGGTAATTAATTTTTTTGTCTATTGAATTATATTTGATAGTTCTATGTAATTTGGGTATGCTGAGCACGAATTTCTACTTGATTTTGCTCTATGAGGCCTTGATTTTGCTCAGCACCCGTCCACTTTTGTCGTATTCAGGAAAAGGTTTTTTCTCAATATTCGCTATGTCCTTTTGCAGTTACGCATTATGCAACTAGGTTTTGATCTAGGTATTTGTACTTTGTTCCGGTAATGTTGTCTTATTTGTACTTTTATACGTAACACCCTAATAATATTTGCAATGTTGTCATTTTAAACCCATTTTAATATCAGTAAATTAAGCTAAAATTATAATGGATTTATAAAATTTTATCGGGTGTTCCTGTTTTCAGTCGAATATTCTAGAGTGCCAACTAAAATATATAAAAGCGATTAGTTTTCTGGAGTTAATTAGCAAATAAAATCAGTCAGTCAATTAAGCTTGGGTATTAACATAATTTTGAATTGGCATATGATTTAGTGAGTAATTTTGAATTGGTATAATTTTTTAGTAATTGTAGATTTAATTAGATGTAATATATATTGTATCTACTCATCCGTATTTCTACTTTAATTTGATAGATTGTAAGTACCTATTTCATAATAATGTCCTATTTAAACCAATTTGTATTTATATTTCAGACTTTTTAAAATTTATATGAATTAAGAGCTTTACATATCTTTACAAATTGACAGAACAATCAAACATGCCATGAAACACCAGAAAGTTCAAATGCAAAAACAGCCCTGATTCCTTTTGTTTGCGCATATTTTGCACTTCCGCATCAACGAGAAAATATAATTGACTTCGTAAAAAGAGCTTACTTAGCTCTTTTTAAAAAATGAATGTCAAAATTTGCAAGTTTAAGTTATGAAAAAATCAAGGCGGAAATTTTCAACGGTCCACAAATAAGAACATTAATTAAGACAGAAATTTTCTTAATATCATGAATGGACGCCAAAAAAAAAATTCCTTGTTCTCATTTGTGAACTTGATAAAAAAACCTTGAAGGTAATCATAGAGCAGATAACTACGAAGAAATCGTAAAAAAATGAAAGGGACTACAAATGCATTTCTTACGCTTATATTGCAACCTATGCAATATGAGCGTAAAAATTCATTTTTTGACTAGCCATCTTGACCAATTTCCAAGTAATTTAGATGATTTAAGCGATGAAAAAAAAGGGAGAGATTCTACCAAGATATCTAAATTATGGTAGAACAGTACCAAGGCTACTGGGATTCCTACATGGTAGCCGATTACTGCTGTGGCTTGAAAAGAGACTTGACATCAACAAGCAAATACGCTAGAAAGTCGTGTAACAGAAAATTTCTGCCACAGTGAAAGCTTCCTAAGTGTTTTAAAGTCATTTCTATCATTATAATGTAATTTTACTCTAGTTTGAACTGCTTGTATTCCTGAAAATTAACATATAACTTAATTTTTTAGTCCTAATTTTGAAAAATCTGGAAAATGACACGGAGGCTGTTGACAAGAGTCAGGAGCTGATAGAGCCAAAGGGAGTTGAAATCTGTATTCAGCGCACCCAAATTACCTAAAATCAATCGTCAGATATCATTCAATAAAATAAGTATTAGCCAATGTTATCTGCAAAATATGTAAGTCCACGTGCATGAGAAATTATCTTTAAACAAGAAGAATGCGTCTGGAAATTTGCAAAGAAAAACAATTCAAAAGAAATCCTTTTTAGAAGGACCCTGAATATAATATAAATGGAGACTCAATTGCTATTTTTAAATATCGAATAAATAAACTGATTTTGCTCATTAAAAACACATCGAAGTAAATACTGACAACAGTGCCTTATATTTGTCTATAAAATAACATCATTAGCGTTAATGAAGTCTTCCATTTTCAATATTGCGTCAAATGTACGATAGAAAAACAAGAATACGTATTACAACAGTAATAGTAGAAAAAAATCAATAGAGAGCTCGATCGATATGAATAACCTGTGATACGAGGTTAATGAACGACTGGATCAAATGGTTTTCGATATGAACCTCGTATCGTATATTTTATAAGTATGTGAAGTTATGAAGTGTGTGCTTCTGTTTGTCGCACACGGAACAATGTCTGCTTTGAAATTTTAAAAACAAAAGAGCACATAGGATCTTGATGTGTTTACATTAATTACATGCGCAATATTATACTCATCTTTGCTTTTACAATGTTTCGGCAATTGTGTCCATAGACCTTCATCAGGTGCTTGTCGATCTGTGTAACATTAGCGAATTTTGAACTGAACCCTTTATTTAATCTACGGGGATAGATTATTCTCACTTCACTGATATGTCTAAGAATATCTCTTCTAGTTCCTATTCACCACTGTTCAATTAATGATCGCCGTTTCCAATGAGTTCCAGTCTACGCTGCCTGGACTCAGTGGAAACGAGGCTCGCAATACCTGAGCAGTACTAAGTACGAACTGGATTAATTATTCCCAGACATGGACTGTGGAAAGAAAACTATCTATTTTCATAGATTAAATACAGAGTTCAATTCAAAATTCGCTGACGGTTGTCCAGATCGACAATGAGCGTCGGGAGACATAACGACCGAAACGCCGCGATAATAACAACAAAGATGAGGACAATAGTTCACGTGTAAACAATGCGAATAATGATAACTTGTCACACAAGAAAATTTTGTCGACATTTTACTAAGTCTGTCTATATTTCTGAGATGAGGTATTATGTACATTATTTACATTATTCGGACTATTGTCCTCATCTTTGTTGCCATATTTATCACAGCGTTTCGGCCGTTGTACGCTCCGGACTTCTTCAGGTTGGAATGTCGAACTGAACCCTTTATTTCGCTCACTGGGGTAGATTGTTCTAGTTCCACGTACCATGTTTAATGGATGTCAGTTATCAGTTATCTCCTGTTAATTCCCCTCTGAAAGTTCTCCACCGCCTTAACCAGGTATTGAACTCACACTCTTTGGGTTCTGTCACTGGATCTAACCAACGCCTTTATCCACTGTGACATGTGTCCTTGGGTATGAATTTCTGGGTATTATAAACCTAATATATAACGTACCATTTTTACCAGTGCCCATATTGCAATTTTGCTGTTATCATTGCAAGTTTTTACCAGGACAATAGTCCGAATAATGTAAATAATTTTACTAGGTGTTTTTATCTATTTGAAAGTGTAACTTGATAGTTGTATACAGTATTGTCCATGTAGATGAAGAAACTCATCAAGTTTTGTATAATCTTTAAAATCTGTCTATATTTCTGAGATGAGGTATTATGTACACTGTTTACATTATTCGCACTATTGTACTCATCTTTGTCGTCATATTTATTACGAAACGTTTCAGCCGTTGTAGGCTCCGGCCTTCTTCAGGTGGTTGGAATGTCGAACTGAACTTTCGCTCACTTGGGTAGACTGTTCTAGTTCCATGTGCCATGTCTAATGGATGTCAGTCATCAGTTATCTCCTGTTAATTCCCCTCTCCAAGTTCTCCACTACCTTAAACAGGTATTGAACTCGCACTCTTTGGGTCCTGTCACTGGATCTAACTAACGCCATTATCTACTGTGTAGATGAAGAAACTCATCAAGTTTTGTATAATCTTTAAAATCTGTCTATATTTCTGAGATGAGGTATTATGTACACTGTTTATAAGGTGTATAAAATGTATGTATGTACACTGTCAAAGGTGTATAAAGGTAACCTGGTTACCTTTATACACCTTTGATTTTCCAATTTTCTTCCAATTTTACCGTTTTTGCCAATAGCATTTTTGTATAGTTTCGTAAATGCTCTTTTGTAGCCGTTGTTTGATAAAGTTCATCAGGAGAAAGTTTTTTTTTTTTTTTAAATCAATGTCTATAAACATTGCTTAAATCTCCATTTTTTTTTCTTTTTCTGTATGTTTCGTTGAGGACAATAGTCCGAATAATGTAAATGTTTAAAATGTTTTCTTAATCACACCTACCAGGATTTTATTCTTTCTTGTGAAATACTATACAATCAAAATGGATATTATTAAGACCTTTTTTTTTTTACTGAAGTCTACAGTACAGAAACTCTGTAACTAAAAATATGAATAAATATCAATCCAATAATCAGTAGACCCCAAAGAAGGAATTTATTTGAAATCAATATATAGTATGGTGGGATTTTATTAGATTTTTACTACTGCTTCTTGTCTAGATGAAATTGATCTCACTCGATTTGCGCAGTCACTGTACTGTTTCTACTTAGTCTGATAATATTTAGCCATTTAATTCGGTCTTGCTGGTGAGTCATTATTTTTCATATGAGTTTTCAAGCATTTTCCACAATTGCTCAATTGGATTTAAATCCGGTGACATACTCGGCCAATCATACTCTTGCTTCTTTGGAAAATCTGTGCTTAACGGAATGTTCTCGGTCATTATCATATTAGACATGAAGTCTTCCTATGGCTTCCAGCGAAGACAATCTATTTGATTTCAAAATATTTTACGTAATTTTCAACACCCATGATTCGCTCGATGAAATGCAGGCCACCAATGTCATTGGAGCTCATAAAAATCCAAGACTATAACGTTTGCACCAACATGCTTAACTGTTGAGCCTAATCTTTTCTTTATACGCCTTGCTATGAAGTCGCTGAACTCATCGCAGGCCATTCGATACAGATAGGTTGATTTTTTTCTTTTTCTGTATATTGCCACAAACCTATTAACTTACATCATTATTTTTTGTGTAAAGTTTAGAGGAAAGTTTCCTTGTTTTAATCAAAGCATTCCCAGCAAAGTTACTTTTTTTTGTTTTTTACTTCAGTTGATTTTCTTGGGTATTCATTCGCATAATTTCCTAATATACCAAAGAAACCTTGGGGTCAGCTTTCAGGGTTAACCTGGTTACCTTTATACACCTTTGATTTTCCAATTTTCTTCCAATTTTACCGTTTTTGCCAATAGCATTTTTGTATAGTTTCGTAAATGCTCTTTTGTAGCCGTTGTTTGATAAAGTTCATCAGGAGAAAGTTTGTTTTTTTTTTAAATCAATGTCTATAAACATTGCTTAAATCTCCATACAAGAAAAAAAAAATGAAGTTTTGTTTGAAAATATACTAACTATATAGAATGAAATAAACTTCTTTCGCCAGGGTGCAGCTATTTTTGAACTGATTTATACTCATAGATTTTATTTTTGGTTTTGCGTTGTTGTAAACCTTTCTAGAGGCGTCAGAAATTTGTTTTTGAATTAAGGTTCCCTTCCTCACTAAGAAGATTGCAGCAACGAAACTGTTTCTTAAATTTTGTCTTCTGCCGTATTATATTACTTATTAAAACGCAGATTGTGCGCCAAAAACTGGAAAAACACAATTGTTTTTGCACGAAATCAATTTGAAAACACGATAAAACAATTCTGTCGCCAGAATGAAAGAGGGACAACTCATATCGAGTTATACTTATTATAAAACCCAGGTTGTTTCTCTGTGTGTGTGTGTGTGTGTGTGTGTGTTCGTTTATATATGGGATCGGATTTCCTACATTTTTCAACCGATTTCAACAAAACTTCACTTTTTTTTGGCAGGTAGTGTTTCTTATTGTCTTGCACACTTTTTTTTTTTATTTTACATTCAGAATGCTTTAAAAATTCCATTTACAAGACAATTGTTTATAATAAAATTCTGTTCAATCGATAGATTCTTAATGATTGAAAACAATGTTTTAGTTTGGGTTTGACCAATTCGTAAAAAAACAAAAAAAAAAAACTAATTAAGACATGCGTGTCCGTCAAGCTTAAACAATGACCTTTGTCAATTTTATTTTTCAGTCTTTATGATGGTCGATACTTGATCTATCTCTTACTGTTACATCCACGGGCAACGCCGGGCTCTACTGCTAGTAGTAAATAAATATCAAGAAAAATTTCTTATTAAGCACTCTAATCACCAATCATTAATTTAAGCTCTTAGGAAAGAGGAAAAGAAAAAATGGTTAATACCAATAGGAATTAAACATGATTTTTTTAAAAATTAGTTTCTAAAATATTTGATGCTGATCTATCGAGTGACCGATTGTTAGCTGAAAATATTTTAGTAATAGGCACGGTGGAGTAATGGATAGCGGCTCGGATTGAGGAATCGGAGAATCGAGTTCGAATTCCAATCGAATCCATTACATTCACTTACGTGCTGATACCCTTTGGAAAAAGTATGAATCCTCTTCTTCTCCCCCAGCTATGGGCAAATAGCAGGACAGATCAAGTTCTCTAGTCTTGGATGGCAACTGATCTACCGCAGAAAGAAAAGGCAACCTACTGCGGAAAAGATCTGCCTCGTCAGTCATGTATCGAAAGATACACGTAACTGAATGGGGATATGATGTAGATATTAGTCTGAATAATTTCTATAATATATTTCAAGCATTTGTTTTATTTTGTTTGAAACCTCCAAAACTTGTGATCGCAAGATTGCTGCCCTGTCTTTAAAGAAAAATTTGGTTCCACTTATCCTCATTATAAGCAGAATTTCAGCTTTGATCTGCATATTTTCGACATAATTCAGCTACAAATCACAGCTGTTAAATCCGCATCATATTAAATACTTTGATTCGCCCGCATCCTTCATTAGAATGTATTCGCCAAAGAATTACTTTAAAAATACAACTTCAGTCTTAATGCCAACTCTATCGCCCATCTTGTGAGAATGTATTACCAATTTTATCAAAGCTAGAAACACTAACTAAAATAAAGATGTAATTTTCTTTTTCTTTCCCGATATCTTTCTTCATTGTTTCCATTGCTAAAACGAAAGAGGCAAAATAGAAAAGTGTTACGCGTTAAAAACGAGAACAGTCTTATATCATCATTTTAATAGTAGAAGCCGCCGAATAATTGGAGGAATAGTTATTATCCTTGGTTTTTCAACAACATTCATTCAATAAGTAGACTGAGACTGATATTTTTTTAAAAAGATCTTGGCCAACGCCGGTAGGAAACCATATAATAATATGCATCATACTTTTCAATCGTCTGCATGACTTGAAAAGACCGTATCGCTTATATTTTTTTTCTGAAATCCCAGGATTTATATGGGTGGAGATGAGGAAGATTTGGCAGATTTTTTTTTATATTTTATTGTTGTCTGTCCGGTTACCGTGTGAGGCAAAACATCCAAATCGAAAAGTCAAATGATAGACCAATCGTCGACACTGATATCGTCTGGTATTCCACTAATCCTTTTTATATCATTTCACCTTTTCCGTTCAAGCACTATATCCAAATTGTAAATCTCTCGCGACTCGTTATACAAAGTATCCTAATTTCACGCTAGATTTACTTCGTTTGTTGAAGATAAGAAATGGGGAAAACTAAGGCATTTTGAGATACGATGACTTACCAAAAGCCTTTAAAATATTCTGATAAGAAGTGAAATAGCCAAATACAATGATCAAGAATCACTCAAAGTAGAGGGTTAATGTTAAAATGGTAACAAGGAATAAGCTGTATCATATAAATTAGAAGAGATTCTGGTAGGAAGCGGATGTTCTAATTTTCACTCAATAAAATTTCCAAGAGCCACTCAAGGTATAGTGTTATTATATGGTGTTGCTTGATTATAAGGAAAAAACAAGAAATGCAATTGATGAGGTTATGTAGGAAAGACAACGGTTAAGTGTAGACAACGTCGAGAAAACATTTCTCATGTACTTAAAGACTGGAAATTGAAGATTCGGCATCTCCATCCAAAATATATCTGAAATAATCCATATTTGGTCTGACCTAAAGATAAAGCAAGATTGAAGGAGTCAGATATTTTTTAGAACTGTAAAATAAACCAAAAATGTTTGCAGGGATGCATTGTATATATGAGTTACACTGGTATTTTGTAGAACAGACTGCAGGGAGAATCGTTCTCTGACAACTACAATCTTGATCTCTTTAAGTCAGGGGACAACCGAAATTTACAACAATCTCACTCAGTAACACAGTGGCCCTTGGGTTTTGTATTGTGTGAACTATAATTGTAATTGTATTATATATATATATATATATATATATATATATATATATATATATATATATATATATATATATATGCATATTTCATTGAATACGACAGACAAGGTGCTTTTATTTAGTTTTTATACAATTTCTCATGCGATCTAATAATTTTTTTCTTTTCGGATGATATATTATTTAAAAACTGTCCGAATATTCTTTTTATCCGAGCGCTTTCGGCAATACATTTAGCCATTTTCAAGGATTAGATATTTTAACTGTTAAATAAGAAATAGTTTATTGTATGTA
>CAHIKZ030005474.1:930000-937500 GCA_903632075.3 Acanthosepion pharaonis | reverse complement strand
TGTTCATTGATGGAGTTTAATATAACACTTTTTTTTTGTTTTTAAAGAATAGTATTATGACGAGAACGGAAAATTATTTTTGTTTGAAAGATTTGAAATACCATACTCAGCATATAACTACTTATATAACTGCATACATTATAAATATACATGTAAATTTCACTCTCTCTCGTTTTGACTCTATCTCTGTCTGTCTGTCTATACATATATAAAATAAAAAGCTGTATATATATATATATATATATATATATATATATATATATATATATACACACACACATATAAATATATATATATATATATATATATATATATATATATAGAGAGAGAGAGAGAGAGAGAGAGAGGGGAGGAGAGAGAGAGCAATGTCAAAAGGGATTACCAACAAATTCTGATGTGCAAATATTTGTTCAGATTTGGCAAACTAGAGTATTGGGAAGCTTTTGTATCTGCTCTCTCTCTCTCTCTCTCTCTCTCTCACACGCGTGCGCGCGCGGTTTCTCTCACTCTCAGACACACACGCATATATATAAATATGAATATAGAATATAGGACATTGAGTGCGGCTACTGATAATATATATATATATATATATATATATATATATATATATATGTGTGTGTGTGTAAAACAATAATCTGTATATATATTAAAAAGAATAATATAAGAAAATTATCTATATATATATATATATATATATATGACAAAAAATGTATTTTTATAGTATAATATATTTAAAGAAGTGAGAGCGTATACAAATATAAAAGTGGACACTGAGGTCAACATCTACCGTCTATTATCTGTTTCATACTTGAACGTAATGTTCAGGCTTGAACTATATTTTATCATTTTTATCTCTCTTTCTCTCTCTCTATATATATATATATATATATATATATATATATATATATATATATATATATATATATATATGTATATATATATATATATATATATATATATATATATATATATATATATATATATATATATGTATGTATATATATATATATATATATATATATATATATATATATATATATATAAATATATTTACATAAAACAAAAAAGAAAAAAATCAGTACAGGCGAGATATATGAACCTTTAGTCTTAGTTATTATTAAATATATTATATACTTATGTATGTATGTGTTCGTGTGTCTGCCTGTGCCTTGCCTCTCCGTGTGTGTGTATGTGTGTGTGTGTGCGTGTGTGTGTGTGTGCGCGTGTGTCTGTGCATATTTATTATCTGGTGTTTCCATCTTACATTTTCAGTTTTCCGAGACGGATTAGTTAGAAAAATGTCATTTTCTTTTTGAAGGTGATAAGGTGAAGTAGTTATCTTAAATTCACACACACACACACACACACACACACACACACACACACACACACACACACACACACACACACACACACACGAACGAACTCACCCAAACACACACACACACACACGAACTTACTCATCCAAACACACATGTGCATTCACGAACGTACCTAGCACTAGGAAATTATGAATAGTGAGTACGAATCGAATGTAGTCGAGGTCTTTGGTAGTATGCCTTCAGATTTCGCTGTAAGCTTCAGCAAAGGGACTCATTTGATGGAGACGGTAGAAAAATTCTAAGTAAAGCTTTCTTTATAGTCTACTTCCTGGAAGGTTTCTATAGCCTGCAAATATATATATATGTATATATATATATATATATATATATATATATATATATATAATGTAACAAAATGAATGGCAAAATAGAGACGCGTTTCTTTCCGAGAAAGGACTTCTTCAGATAACGGTTACATATAGTAAATAGCAAAGAGTTTTGGGAGAAATACATAAAACGCCGTTTAAATATTGCATCGAAACGTTAAAGAGAAAGATTGTTACGTAAACAGATATATCTAGATATTAAACTTTGTAACCATTTTTTTTTCATTATTGTTTTCTGAAGAACAAATCATATTGTATAATCTTGAATGTAAATTCGCGATAAAGAAATACGATAATAGTGTGCTTTCAATAAATTTTCACCTTAATATATTTGTTCTCCATTTAGTTAGAACAGTGGTTTTGAAGTCGAAATTATTGTAATTCGCTTACTACACGCCACCCCCCCACGCGCACTCACACACAAACATATATATGTATATATTGAGTGTATTTAGGTAGCAATTTTTAATTTATGCACGTTTGATTAAAACATACTAAATATATTTTAAACATTAAAAGACACAAACTCCCACGTGAATACGCGAATCGTTATAATAGCCAAGACGCGAAACGCGAGATTTGAAATAATTAAACTGACGATATAACAAACAACAAACGCCGTTGAAAATGGCTGGTGTAAGACGAAAGTGATTAGACATGGGAAGTTTTATTTATTAATACCAACATAAATCAAAAATAATATTGAAAAATGCACACACACAAAACATATATATATATATATATATATATATATATATATATATATATATATATATATATATATACACACTGATACATGCACAGAACGCACACACTCAATTAAACTGAAAATCGAATCATCCTTGATAATGGCTAAAGGTATAGCCGAAAGCGCTCGAAATATAAAACATTTGGACAGTCCTTACACCCTTTGTCCAGAAAAAAAAGCTCTTGTCAGAACACAAGAAAAATTAAATAAAAAGCTTAACCGTAATACCTTGTCTGTCGTTTTAATGAAACATGCATATATATATATATATATATATATATATATATATATATATATATATATATATTTATATATATATATATATGAGTATGTGTGTGTGCCTGTGTGTATGTATGTGTATGCATATGTATGTGTGTAAAAATTCAGATATGTATAAAATATATCTCTAACAATACAATATGATTAAAGGCGAAAGGGAAATATTCTTTACCGACGCGTTTCGTACTCTGAGGGATTTTTATCAAGATCAATTTAAGGATATTTTGTGACATGCTGTTTAAAGTAACATCGTTTAGCGTCCACTATAGTTTACCTTTACTCACACAGTTAATATTAAAAATGTCTTAGGGCGTTCTTAAATTTAAAATTTTGTAAACTTACCGATAGTTTCCCTGCACTTTACTCTGTGTGATATCTAGATATATATTACATAATGTAGGAAATTAAGGCAAATGACTATAAAAAAAATGAAAAGCGACTTGCATTTTGATGGCTAAAATCTTATTCAACTTCTTCATTACGCGGAGGTGTAACGAGAATTTTGCACAATTTTCAAATGTGTTGACAAAGCAGATTCTTATGTGTCATAACGACTTCAGATAATCTTATCTCAGAATAAAAAACACAGTGGATATAACACACTTTAAATATGCTTTTTTATCCATAAATAAACAATTCATGATATTTTAGAGAAT
This sequence comes from Acanthosepion pharaonis, assembly GCA_903632075.3. Taxonomy (NCBI): domain Eukaryota; kingdom Metazoa; phylum Mollusca; class Cephalopoda; order Sepiida; family Sepiidae; genus Acanthosepion; species Acanthosepion pharaonis. The sequence continues at coordinate 934,106 of CAHIKZ030005474.1, read as the reverse complement.
TCAGTGTACGGAGAATTAATATATAAATGCATGCACACATAAAAGCAGACAGGCACACAGAGACACGCACACACACACACATACATATATAATTTTTACTTACTACCCCCCGCCCAACTCAGGGTCAGGTTGTGACACAAGGTCGGTTTAATGTGGGGAGCCCGAGCGCGTACTCCCGAGCAAGGAACAAAAATTCCCCAGCCCCCGCAACTGTCGGTTGTGTTGACATCGGTGCGATCACCGATACCTATCTCTGGTGCAATGATAGGGCGCGACCTCGGGCAGCTGTCCCACAGGGCTGGGTATTTTTCAGTATAATTTTCCTCAGTTGCGACTCTGTCCTTTGATGGAGCCGCCCTTGAGCACACTCTGCCCAAAGACAGAGACGCAACTGAGAGATGATAAATAGGCTGTTACAAACTACTTGAGAGAGCAATGTAGTTAATAGGGGATTTTTGTATTCTATATTTAACTATTTTCATGTATTGTTGATCTATTTTATTTTAAAGGCTTATTAAACATTTACCGGTTATTTAAAGCCGAAACTTATTCCAGATTGTAGGAATGACTCATTTCCTTGTGAGTGCATACTGGTTTAATATTTTTTAGAATAACATTAATTTTAAAAATACAAGTTTTACTACTTAATCCATATATGAATAATTCGCACGGAAATGAATGTAAACGAACCCGCATCATATATATATATATATATATATATATATATATGTGTATATATATATATATATATAAAGACATTTTTATATTATACATTCTTTTTATAGATACAAATATTTAAGTAAATGCTCTGTTTATAATAAATCGTATTAAACGACATTTATAGGCCTGAATGTCCGAGAAATTTTCACAGAAAATATTCGTCCTCCGACAGGATTCGAACCTGCATCGTATACGGAACCGTCATTTAGCTTGACGTGCCTTTACCGATTTGGCCACAGAGGAGCGTTCGGTTAGCAAGATCGAATTTACTGTATTTAAACTTCAATCTTCCATGAATCTCTCACGTACATTCATAACTGCTCATGGCGTATCCAAATGTAAACAAATGACGTCACACGTTATGAAATGGACAAAGTCCGACAATTATTTTAAGATATTTTTATGTTTATACATTCTTTTTATAGATAAAAATATTTAAGTAAATGCTCTGTTTATAATATGTATATGTATATAGTTCAAACTATTGTCGATTCTGTTTCGTTCACTTTGCTGATAGAAAATACATTAATATATCTTACTGCAGCTATGTTTAATAGCAGGGAATATTATGATCTTTGCCTTGGATGGTGGACAGTCTAGGTGAAAAAAAATTCTGTGCTCAAAACTGAAGAAATTTATTGAGACTTCTTGGTACACTATGCAAAAGCATTCACTACTAGAATCTCTGTTAGGTAGTTTGGCGGTTCCATTCGATGAGAAAGGAAATCACACACACACACATACAAACACACACACACACACAAACACACACACGTACACACGAACACACACACATATATATTCAATCATATATTGTTAAATATAATAGACAGCGAATGTCTATTATGTTTGATCATGAGCCGTTCTAAGCTTCGAATAGTTACATTAATTTCGGGAGAAAATAAAAACAAAAACCATCCAAAATTTGAATATTTTTCTTATTATGCTGTTCCTCAGAGTGGTTATATGAACATTTCAACAGATATGAAGATATTCTTCATAAAACCAACTATACCAATCTGAGAACGGCTACTGATCAAACATAATAGACATTCGTTGTCTGTTATATTTAACAATATATGTTTGGATAATGATCTGCTGCCCCAATACACTAAATTCAAGTCACACACACACACACACACACACACACACACACACACACACACACACACACACACACATATATATATATATATAATATATATATATATATTACTGCAGCTATGTTTAATAGCAGGGAATATTATGATCTTTGCCTTGGATGGTGGACAGTCTAGGTGAAAGAAAATTCTTTGTTCAAAACTGAAGAAATTTATTGAGACTTCTTGGCACATTATTCAAAAGCATTCACTACTAGAATCTCTGTAGGTACTGTGGCGGTTCCATTCGATATATATATATATATATATATATATATATATATATATATGTGTGTGTGTGTGTGTGTGTGTGTGTATGTGTGTGCGTGTGTTTGTATAATTATCTAAATGTGTGTGTATGTATGTGTGTGTGTGTATGATCGGATATTGTTTATGCATTTCCACAGTTTTCATCCGATTTTGATGAATTTTTTTGTTTGATAGATAATTCTTCAGTGCCGGTTTTGAGACCAAATTTACTGGAAAAAATTACAACGTTGAAGGTGAACAATCGAAAAACTTATTTTTTTACACTTTGCGCAAAAATCAAAGGCAAAATTTAATGTCTGTAAAATACAGCGTACAATCAATTTAGGGGGTTAAAATCTAACACAAAAGATTATTAGAATTATAAAAAAGATAAACATTTAAATAAAAATTATCGTATATTATTATTATGACTGCCCATGGAAGAGGTTCTTCCTTGCATGATTGAGAATGCAAAAACGGGTTTTTCAGGCCCCCCTTTAATTCAAATTGTTACCCCCCTATTTGGGGGATGTGTCTCAGCTGCACCCAATTGTTGTTACTAATATTGATTTTCGGGTGGGACGTAAACTGCTCCAAGTGAATAGCAAAAATTCCCAGTAATGAAATACCCCGGTTGAAGATGGGTTATACTGCTAGTGTATATATATATATATATATATATATATATATATATATATATATATATATATATGTGTGTGTGTGTGTGTGTGTGTGTGTGAGTGAAAATATATATAAAATAGGAAAGAACTCGTTAGGTAAATAATCCAATGTTCTTTAGTATTTAAAAAAAATTCGCTTGAAGATGGAACAGAGCTTGGTACTTTAATTCAATTTAATTTTAATAATTATATTGAAGTTTTCGGCTCTTGTTTTGAAACATGAGAACTCTTATGTAGCGATGGAATCATATTTTTAAATAAATAATTATATATATATATATATATATATATATGAGAAGTGTAACTAACTTCCCAGATCACTACAATTTTAACGTGTTTAAGTCTAATGTTAACCGTTAGTCTCCCTACGTGTTCCCATAAACTGTGCTTCATATTTCTTTTTCTGTAACCCTTGACCACGATTGACTTGTACAGGTTGAACATTATTGTAGAAAATGCGTTAACCTAATCTTTTGGCTTGAATTTAATTCCCCCACTAGATCTGTCTCTGGGCAACTAGTACAAACGATTTTATTCTGTTTTCTTTTGTTTTTGTTTTAATCACTTTTGTTATTATGCATGCGACATTGGTATAACAAATCGTCCAAGAAGGTGAAATGCTGCATGAAGATACATATTTTCTTGCTTATGTGAGTCTATAATTAAATTATTTTTGATGATTCGTTGTAATACAATGTGATTTATATTTTATGGTAGTATTTATTCGAGTAAAAACAAAAGAAAGCCTGTTTACACTTCAATTTAGTCAAGTATTGAACACGTATGCATATATGTAATATCATCTCTGTAAAACTATACTTTTAAATAAGAAAAGTTTTATGCGTTGCAACCATTGATAAAGAGAGAACTTTTTTAATCGAATATATGCCGTATCACAATTATACACATTCATTTTAATCATTATGTACTTATTGTTATATTTAAATAGGTATGTGTTAAACATTTTTATTGACTGGAATCCCCGTGAAAAACAACAACAACAAGGGAGATAACTAGATTCAGTTCGGTAAAAAAAAAGTAAATTCATTACTCTTATATTGCGTAAAAATATAGTATATAATAGTTTTATCAAAGAATTATAATTAAAAAAAATTATTATGAAGATAAATCTGTCTCCAAATGAATGACATCTTTTACCTTTCATTCAATTGGGAAAGCAAGATTAAAAGTGAATTAATTTTTTTTGATGGATTTTAGATTTATATGTAGACGACATCATTCTGAAAATATATTAATTTTCTCATTGATAAAGTAGCTTTTCGTTACTTATACAAAACATGCGTAAAAAACAAAAAAA
>CAHIKZ030005474.1:827500-925000 GCA_903632075.3 Acanthosepion pharaonis | reverse complement strand
GCTGTCTTGTGTGTGCGTATGTGTGTGTGTGCGTGTATTTGTATGCATCCTGTTCAGTTGACTTCACTTCTTTATTCATGTTGGCGAACTCTTTGGCATCCCTCGAGGCCCAGTTCTGCACTTGATGGATTTGAAGCCATCTTGTAGGTCAACTGCTCGCTTCCTAATACGCAGTAACCGGCGAAACTTCCTGGATAGATACAATAAATACAGATACAATAAAACGATGAAGATAATAAATGAACTTTGGAGAGTTATGTCTCGCATAAGACGACCTTGTAGGTATTGTTTCATATATATATATATATATGTATATATATGTGTGTGTGTGTGTGTGTGTGTGTGTGTGTGTGTGTGAAAATATATAGAAAATAGGAAGGAACTGGTTAGGTAAATAATCCAAAGTCCCTTAGTATTTTAGTTATTATTTTAAAAAAATAGTGCTCGATACAAAAGTACAGCATAAATATAATTATTTATTTAAAAATATGATTCCATATCGCGACACAAGAAGTCCCATGTTTCAAAACAAGAGGCGAAAACTTCAATATAATTATTTAAATTAAATTGAGCCAAAAATTTCGCTTGAAGATGGAACAGAGCATATTTTGGCTCAATTTAATTTAAATAATTATATTGAAGTTTTTGGCTCTTGTTTTTGAAACATGGGACTTCTTGTGTTGCGATTTGGAATCATATTTTTAAATAAATAATTATATATATATATATATATATATATATATATATATATATATATATATATGTGTGTGTGTGTAAATTGATAATATTAGTGGTCAATATATATATATATATATATAAATTTCCAAGAGACAGAATTCAGGTAGAGCTCAATGCCCAAGACAGTGCAGGAATATAATATAAATGGATCAAATACTAATATTCCATGGTTATAATTACATTGGAATCGTAATCACGATCCAATTCATCAAGCCTACAAATTAAAAAAAAAACAAAAAAAAACAGAAAATATTGTTAGACATTTTCATGACGTTCGTCCTCGAGTATAGAATCCAGAGGTTGGTAGTGAATATTTCGGAGACAGTAGGAAAGCGTAGTGCAGGTTCGCAGTGGATATCGCAGCAGAGTGTAGTTCATCCTTCTCCTGGTCGACTTTTGTCCTTCCGATAGAGGAAACAAGATGGCCGCCTTTATACACGACGAATACAGTGTTGTGCGGCTTCTGATTGTCAACCTTCTATTGGTCGACTATAAAGGGAAATAAGTCATTCTGACTCGCTCACTAGTTATATATACAATATACCCAAAAAACCGTAACAAATATAACTCCGGGTATAAAAAAGAAAATTTCAGTGAGGGTGTATGTGTGGGAGTGAGAAACAAGGGTGAGAGGGAAATGTATGAAAGCTCTAGGGAGAGGTGTAATCAAAGAAAGAAGAACAGTGTCTGTTTTTTTTTTTTTAATTTTAGGTCAACAAATCGGTAGTGATTTGATGCATCTGATAATAACTCATCTTTGTCTGTATCTCACTCATTTAAACCGTTATTTAAATTCTCTCCTTAAAACTTCCCCCTTTTAAATTTCATTCCCCGCCATCACCTTAAGACCTTTCCTGTTCTTCTTTCTTCTTTATTTTCATATAAATCAGATCGCATTATTAGTAAGTAACCCTAGTATTTATTTTGTTTTTGATGACTTTACGTCACTTGCCAAGTAAATTTAAAATTTTGTCATAAAAATACGATTCCAGTTTAGAATTTGATTAATACTTTGTGTGTTTTATCCATATTAAACTGTTGGAACGACAGACTAGGCAGAATGTTACATGGAGTAAAATAAATGGTAATCTGTTGGTAACAGGTCTAAAGATACACCAGACAGGGAAGAATTGTCTTTTTCAAATCTATGGTAACGATGATGTTAGCCGTTTCCTTAAAAAGAAACATTCAGAATTCATTAACTGTTGTGGAGTGATTTCACAGTGGAGGCTTGTATTTGTACTAAGTCGGCCCTAAAATAGGTTCGACGTACAAAACGTTAGGAACTTGATATAATAGGTATAACGCAGAGTAATCTAGTTGTGGTCGCTGATAGTTTAGTATTCGACTAACTGTCGTCCAGCATCGACTGACGATATTCAGACCCCCCCCCCACGAGGGTGTTATGTGGCACAAGGCCTTTTTAACGTGGGATCTCCGAGCCCGTGGGATCGGCCAAAAATATGCCCATTGAACCCGTATAAACGGGTTCAGGGTCGGTGTACACTACCGAAAGAAATCCGCCCTTCGGCGTAGCTTCTTTCGGGTTCCTCCCCGCCCGAGGGCAGAGAGTTCAACCGATCAGCCAGTCGACTGATTGACCGACTGCCTCTTACTACTCCTACTTATTATAGGTGGTAGGGTCTATCAACTATAGAATATGTGTGTACCACTATAACATTAACTGAGCAACCAGTGTTACTTTTAGTTGAAATTTATAAAATCTTTCTATTAAAACAATTTTTCAAGTAAATTAATTTCTTAAATCCACTATCTGTTATCGCTCTTTCCAGTAGTGATGGTTGGCTTCCTTTCTTTTTGTTTGCAGTGCCGTTGGATTTCAATGTCTACTTTATATCAATATTTTCTTTTACATGTGCTATCAATTTTAGTTTTTGCTGCTATTGAAAATCACCCAGAGATGTAGTTTTTGTTATTTAGTAGAGTCCTTTGCGATTCTTTAGCGTCAGTCCACATAATTCGAAGAAGGATGTTCCTCTCTAAGACCTGAAGCCTTCATTTGTGCGAAGCCATTTTAACCATTGACCCGAGAAAACGTTTGTATACAAGTGAGAGTTTAAATATCTCTGAACGAGTTTAGAACCATACATAGCATACATATAAATAAATAATTTAAATAAATTTAAAACAAAGGATTTTAAAAGAACAAAATCATCAGCCGACTTCCTTGTTCAGATAAAGATATTTTCTCTTCTTATGTTTCATTCTAACAGGCTAAGTCTCGTCTTATTTTTCAGCATGTTGACGTATTTTTTGAACGGTATCTTTCTTCCTGTTTTAATTCATCAGTCTTCAAGTCACCAGCTCTTGTCGAATGATATTTGTCCCTGAGCTTAAAATCCGTTTCAACTTGGCAAACCATTTCTCAAGTGTGTTTGTTTCTATTTCATATATTATCAGAAGCTTTACAGACCCGTCACGCCTCCTGTAATTTTTCCCAAATGAAACATGAAGTTATATAAACAGAGTAAACATTGCACATGAAAATTGAATTAAAATGCGAAATTAAATTGTAAATTACGCGTGAAGACATATAAACGATGCGGAATATGCAATTTATATAAAACCATAATTTTCATCGAAATAAATAAAAAATTATTACATTTCTGAAATCAATTTTAAAGATTATTCCGGTACGAGCAATGCAGTTCTGTGTCAATTTCTATCAACGCTTCTAAGATTTTCCGAATATTTTCAATAAAGATTTATCCGAGGATTTGATCTATCTATCTATCTATCTATCTATCTATCTATCTATCTATCTATCTATCTATCTATATCTATCCCAGTCTGTACATTATCTATCTATCTATCTATCTATCTATCTATGAGAGTCTGATCATTATCTATCTATCTATGAGAGTCTGATCACTATCTATCTATCTATCTATCTATCTATCTATCTATCTATCTATCTATCTATCTATCTATCTATCTATCCCAGTCTGTTCATTATCTATCTATCTATCTATGAGAGTCTGATCATTATCTATCTATCTATGAGAGTCTGATCATTATCTATCTATCCATGAGAGTCTGATCACTATCTATCTATCTATCTATCTATCTATCTATCTATCTATCTATCTATCTATCTATCCCAGTCTGTTCATTATCTATCTATCTATCTATCTATCTATCTATCTATCTATCTATCTATCTATCTATCTATCTATCTATCCCAGTCTGTTCATTATCTATCTATCTATCTATCTATCTATGAGAGTCTGATCATTATCTATCTATCTATGAGAGTCTGATCACTATCTATCTATCTATCTATCTATCTATCTATCTATCTATCTATCTATCTATCTATCTATGAGTGACGTTGAAATCTTAGAACACGGGGCCGGTGTATGAGGTGAGAGATAAAAATATCCACAACAATCATAGCAGACTCTGGATATGAGTCTACGTAAAGAAATATAAAGAAACAACAAGAACCAATATATATGTACAAACAGTTTCCGTACGATGCCTAAACAGTTTCTATAAGAGCAGAGCACAAGCCGATATTGACGTATAAAGATTGAATGAAGAATACATTGAATAAAACCAGCATCATGCAAAAAGAGTGGTATCTAGAATGAAAAACAGTATCAATTTGTAAGCGAGACATTGAACAGAACCGTATTGCACATGAAAAAGTCAAGAAACGTAACGGCCTAGATGCTAATTTGCTTGAAAATATTGCCACAAAATTTCGTCTAACGTGTAATGAATGTAGTCCCTTCTAAATAAGATAGGTCTAAAATCGTCAAAGACTTTCCAAACAGTGTACATTATGCGGCATTTATGTAACAACTACTAAATGAGGACCGACGTTGCCACATTTGTGCAAGAAAATGTAAGACTAAAAAGCCACATTTACGTTCTCCATATTTAAAGATAGCTCAAGCGATGGTATTGCTCGAAATATAGTCTATTTATTTTTTTTTAAATTCGAGTAAATAAGTATGTAGTTATCAATCTAGCCTTTTATTTTTCTATCGATATTTATTTATCGTCAGGTTTTACGTGGAGGCACATCTGCATAAACATGTTAATTTATTTATGACTCTATTCCCGGTTTTATTTATTTGATGATGTTATCATTTTCCACTTCGTTACTAATATAATCCATATGTGATTATTCTGTTTGCAGACTGATTTTCGAGATTTACGAAATATTCTTCTGAAGAAACTTTTACGTACGCCTATTTGTTGTTCAGAGAAATCATCTAAGAATGTTTTGGTAAGAAAATTAGGCATTCAGTCTACTGGAAAAAAATCTCTTTGTAGGAGATTAATATTTCGCCTTTTAAAGTTGCAATCTTCTGTTGATATCTTTCCGAGGTTTATTCAATCTCTTCCGGGGTTAAACAAGACGTTGTTTACTATCTATATTATTCGGGCTATTGTCCTCATCTTTGTTGCCATATTTATCACAACGTTTCGGCCGTTGTATGCTCCGGCCTTCTTCAGGTGGTTAGAATGCCGAACTGAACCCTTTATTTCTCTCATTGGGATAGACTGTTCTAGTTCCACATGCCATGTCTAATGGATGTCAGTTATCAGTTATCCTCTTATTAATTCACCTCTCCAAGTTCTCCACTGCCTTAACCAAGTATTGAACTCACAACTCTTTGGGTCTTGTCACTGGATCTAACCAACGTCTTTGGCACAGTGGATAAAGTCACAGTGGATAACAATAAATTAGACAAGCTATACTTACACTATATCCAAAAAGTGAAATCTATTTTTTGCATACAAGAAAACGCAACACTATTTACCACTACCATTATTCGGACTATTGTCCTCGTCTTTGTTGCCATATTACATTACAGTGGATAAAGGCGTTAGTTAGATCCAGTGACAATACCGAAAGAGTGTGAGTTCAATATCTGGTTAAGGCGGTGGAGAACTTGGAATGGGGAATTAACAGGAGATAACTGATAACTGACATCCATTAGACATGGCACGTAGAACTAGAACAGTCCACCCCAGCGAGCTAAAAAAAGGTTTCTGTTTAACATTCCAACTATCTGAAGAAGGCCGGTGAGTACAACGGCCAAAACGATGCGATAATTATGCTAACAAAGATGAGGACAATAGTTCGAATAATGTAAATAGTGTACATAATACCTCATCTCCGAAATGTGGACTGATTCTGAAGACGCTGTTTCTTCGGTAGACTTTAAGTTGAATTTCATGTCTAGATATACGCATATTTCGTATACTTTAAACGTTAAATTAGTGGATCATGACTTTGAATTGACATTCTCGTTCTTATGTGTTTTTTTTTAAACAATATAAATCCATGTCTAGAGACTAAATAAATGTGCTTTCTGGTAGAATCGAATCTGCGTCCACTTTGTAGGGGAAATCGCCGATAAGCACGGCTTTCTTTTAGACTGCTTAGCCACGAAAACATTTCCAGTCAAGCAAAGTTTAATTACCCTATTTAAGAAATGCACATTTTTTATTCGGATCCCTCGAAACCTATATCTGCTAAATTCATTTTCGTATCCGAAACGTAAACAAAGTAATTTCTAAGGAATTAATGGATTTTTTTTTTATCATCAGGCATTACTTCTTATTATTTGAAATGTTATATTGAACAAAAAGTTTGTTCGGTTTATTACATAAATATTCTACTTAATTAACGAACGAATTTTTTGGCCATCCCACTATTGAATAGATGCACGTGTTTGAGTCGACATTCCAGTTTTTAGCCGTGTAAATTTAAATATACTGACCTATATATTTAAGGGTATTAATAAAGAAAATGTTCTTACAGGCAGGATTCGAACCTGCGTCTACTTGTAGGAGAAAACCATTATTAAACTTGGCATGCTTTCAAACGTCTAAGCCAAAGTTTGATTCGTATTAAAAATTTTTTGAAAATTAACCAGTTTAGAAATATTTTTATATCCATCGGAATTTATTTTCTGAGTTAATAAATGAAGACATTTTCAATATATGATATCTCTCCACCTTCTTTGGCTTACAATAAAAAAAAATTAGAATGCAGTATAATCTTCCAAAGCTAAACTAGGTATTAAGAAGCAAGTAGATTTTGTTAGAATCAAAAAAGACAGCTGAACTGCTATATAATAACAACCCTCCTATATAGCAATGTTGTCCTAGGTATGACAATAAACTATATCCGTCTTCTAACCTGGAGATTGGAGGTTTTGAGGAACATGGAACCATCTCTTAATTGTAATTAGTCCCTGTTCCAACCCTTAGACAGGGTGGTAGCACCTGTTAGGGGTACTAGTTAGGGATAAATAGTGAACTCTCAAAGAATAACAAAACATAATGAAAGTATAAAATTACATTTTTATAGTAAAATACCAGTAATACACTTTTATATAAAAAAATTACCAACAATACCTATTTATAGTAGGATTACCAACACGAAAGAATTTTTTCATAACATTAACGCTTACATCATACAATTTCTTACCTCAAACTGTATTCCAAAATATAACTTCAACAAAACTACAACACAAAATACACGCATCACCGCCTCTAATAATTATGTCCAGACAAACAATTATCAGCACCAAAGCTGAGTTTTATCTACCATGTATTCAATTGTGAAAGCAGAATAACATATGCCATATATTTATTACTTCAAAGATTCAAAGAAAATTAAATTTCGACATCAAATGACCCATAAATGTGTTAATATGCATTTAGATAAACAAACCAGTCAATCAATGAAAAACATAACAATGAATGCTGGGCAATTTCCTCGGAGATGAAGTGGATATTTTAGACGCCAGAGATGGGGTTATTCAGAAGAACGTTATTAATTGCCTTTCCGCAGTACAGAAAATGGAAAGCAAATGGACACTTATCCTTGGAATCCAAAGGAAACGGTTTAAACAGTTTTGGAGTGAACATTTGGAGACTATCATTCACAGGACAAAGGGAAACTGCTTATGTAAATGATCCTGGGAATGCCAATTTCTCCAAACGTTCTCTCCTATAAAAATGAAACTGCTTCTTTCCGATTCTAATGTTTACCAACATTAAAAAGGAAGTGAACTCAACTGAACTTAGGACACACACACACACACACACACACACACACACACACACACACACACACACACACACACAAAAAAAAAAAGAAAAAAAACTAATAAACACGGATAACAGGCGTGTATATAAACGGACATTTATATATATATACATATATATATATATATATATATATATATATATATATATATATATATGTTAATCTGCAATGTTATTGGTCCTGACCTGGCATTTCGGATTCAGTGACTTTCCTATCATCGTAATGTAGCTTCCCTGTGCCTTTTTTCATAAATACTTTCATGATAATTGTTCTGATGACCTTTCCTCTATGTTACCAAGACTTTATGAATTTAAGCGCAGTACTAGATTGGCGAGAAGGTCTCGTCAGTTTACAGTTGAAATGGCAAGATGTAACCGTAAGTTCTATGCCAACAGTTTCTTCTATCGCACTTATTGCTTATGGAACTTTTTTCCGGCTTCTTGCTTCCCAGTCAACTTTGATCTTCAAAAATTTTAATCCAATGTTAATAGTTATTTGCTGTCGTCTTAATTCTTGTTCTTTTATCGTTCTCTCTCATTAATAATACTTTTCTCATCTTCTCTGACACTCAGTAATCCCTTGCATCTTAGCGGCTTTATTGCCCCGCTTTGGGACCTTTAAGACCTACTGAGCGCAACTGTAGTATATACTGCAAATATACTGATCGGACATTAGTTTCCGCGCATAATCTAGCATGAGGAACAGTTTAAACAAAGGCAATACTCCCCAAATCTCGTGGTTTCGTGCTAACACAATTATTGACGGTCTCCGAACAGTTCCGTCTACCTGATTTCACTCACAAGGCTGAGGTATGTTTTACAAAGATGTCGTACGCTGACATCGCCTTTCTCATCTTCCTTACCATGATTTGAGCCCGGCTTTCATCTTCGAAAAGCAAACATTCTCACCACTCAGCCATGCATTCATAAACATACATACATACATCTTCCGTTAAACTTAAATTAGGAGGATTAGGGTCAAGTCATGATCCCTGGAGCGTCCTAACAGTAAATGCCGACGGGGATTCAGTTGTTTATGCTTCTAATTCCTCGTACGTGTGCTGCTGAGAGCATTAATCTGACCCTATCTCAAATTTGCCCTCATGCAGTGACTGATAAATAAAACATGCAATATAGCAAGCAGCAGGCAGCTGGCAATACGACAGATAATTTCTAAACGGTATGCAATAAATTATTCCGATTACTTTCTTCATTCCGCTTATAGAAAACTCAGAAACGAAACTGAAAGGCAATGTTAGACAAACTCAAATTACAAATTGGAGATGCTAAAATCAAACAAGTACTGCCATTTAAATATCTGGGAAGTGTTTTAACAGAGGATGGTATGTACAAAACGAAAATCCGAATGTGCATTGGCATAGCGAAAGATGCCTTCCAAAAGCTAAGCAAAGTATTAAGAAAAGGAAATTGTTGTTAGAAACAAAGAAAATAGTACTGAACTCTGACGTAATATCACTTATCCTATACGGCAGTGAATGCTGAGCAATCTCCTTGCAGATGAAGAAGAGACATAACACAACAGAAATTTGGTTCTACTGAAGGATGCTGAGAATATTATGGACTGAGCAGGCGAGCAACGACGAAGTTTTAGAGAAAATGAAAAGAAAACTGACACTTAGACATCACATCGGAAAGAGACAGTTGACATTTCTATTGTACATGATGAAGAAAGAGATCTTGGGAAATTTGTTAATAGACAAAGAGATAAAAAAAAGATCAAAACTGGCGGAGGAAAATATTGTATAACCTACCTAGAGAGCATGAGTAAATAGATAGCCGAACAGGGTTTAAGAAAGATAACAAAAAGACAAAATTTATTAAGACATACGAAGGCCATGAAATTTTTGAGAAGCACCATTGCTAACGTTCTGAAGAGGCATGACATAGAAGATATAATAGAAATCAGGAAAAAAAAGACTACCTATTAACTATTTTGATACTGATGATGAGGGCTTGAGAAGGTTTTTAGAAAAGCGATCTTTTTAGATGAAAATTAATAACTGATGATCGTGATGCGTTTAAGGAAAAGAAGGTTCATTGTATAATTTTCTATTGCTGCCATATCAAGCATGAAACTATATAATCATAATTTTACAGTCTTGATAGAATTCAGAATCGTTTACGCAGTCTTGAAAAGGATGACTTATTTTCCACTCGGCAGCCATTTTTCCACAGGCGCAGCGTCGCAGACATATCGCTATTCTATCGTTACTTATATGAAAAATGTTCCATTCTTTAGTTGTACCAGTTCAGACTAATAGAGAGAAGATTCGCTCTGGTACTTCCAGGGTGGAAACATGCTCAGTTACTCGATATTTCAATTTTAGAGAGGAAGTTCCACTTAGCTGTTTTCCCAAGAACTTCTAGTTTAAGGAAAAGGCACAACCGTACTTTCTCGATAACTAAAAACGTAACCTATTCCATTTAAGGGCCAATCATGAATCATTATAAATCTGGAGTTCACACTAAATATTTTACACAACAAATATTCAAAGTAAAATCTAAAGAAGAATCTGCAATGTTGTTGGTCATGACCTGGCATTTCGGCTTCAGTCCATTTCTCAGCGGCGTAATGTAACTTTCCTGTGTATTTTCCAAAAACAATAAATACGTTCATGGTAATTGTTCTGACGAACTTTCCTCTATGCTACCAAGACTTTATGAAATTAAACGCAGCACTAAATTGGTGGCAGGCTCTCATCATTTTACAGTTGAAATGGATAGATGCAACCATAAGTTCTATACCAAGAGTTTCCTCTATCACATTTTTTGCTTTATATATATATATATATATATATATATATATATATATATATATATATATATATATATGATTTATTATTTATTTATTATTATATATAACTTATTATATATATATATATGCAGGAAGGCCTGCATGAGTGAAGCAGGTGTTTTGAGTATCGTACACACTATCGCTCGGTCTAATATGGAATACAACAAGTGTTTCTTCCTGGTCTCCTTGAAAAAAGCACACAGTCGTGTCCGAAAATTCCGACTTCAGAATCTTTCTCGTCGTGCTTCAAAAACTGAAAAGGAAGAAGAATAAAAAATAAATAGATAAAATAAAACAAAGACAAATATAATAAATTAATCCACACAAAAAAAATAAGTAAATAAACTAAGTAAATAATAAACAAATTAACAAACCACGCCCATCAAAATCCCCAGACTGTCACTCTTAGTGCTAACTTTTCATTGTTCAATTACCTATATGTATATATATATATATATATATATATATATATATATATGTGTGTGTGTGTGTGTGTGTGTGTTATTATCTTACATACATTCATGTACACATAGACGTGTTTATACATTTAATTAGAACTGTAAAAATAAATAAAATATCAACATTTTCAGCAACATTGCAATGCTGTATTAAAAGTAAAATGAAAAATGCAACAGAAATTGTAGATTTCATATTTCTCGTGTAAAAACAGAAAGGATTAATCTGAAGCCAAAACCAACTTGGAACTAATCAATAAACTTTGGCAGAAGAACAAAATCCACAGCGCATTTTTGATTTAATAATGAAATACTGATAATCTAAAAGTGTATATTTTGGTGTGCTTTTCAAACTTTGCAAATGTATCTCTGTTTCTTTATCAACTTTTCAAAACATTCTCCCGTCACACACATATTTACAACTTCAGTTTTTGTTACAGACATATCATTTTTGAAATTCACACAGATACATCACTATTTTAATTTACTTATCTTTTTCAAGTAGCCTAATGGAAGCAAATTTGATCCTAGTATCAGAATTCTGTGTTCGATTCTAAATTTAAAGCCTTAAGAACTCCAGTAACTAAGTTTTCAGTTATACAGTTTTGTTTCTTCTATAAGTAAATTGTAATCGTCTTTTATCAATATAAACGTTATATTTCGTGAGTACATGTGTTTGAGTAGACATTCATATTTTTAAACTTTGAAATTAATGTCTATCGGCCCAGAGATCGAGGGCCCTACGGAAGGTACCCCTATACAGGAATCGAAACTGTATTTCCATTTTGAATTATAAGAACACGTTAAACCTTAGGTATCGCGAATCTGGGAACATCTGTGAGCATTCCTACTTTTAAGCTAAGTGTTTCGCCAGAAGAATCCATCAGATTAAGTACGGCTCAATTTACTATTGTGATAACTTCTCGTGGACGATTTACTATTGTGATAGCTTCTCGTAGTAAAGGATGCTTATCTTAATAGTTGTGTCTCTTATTGAAAATGTGTATACAGGTCCGATTCTTATCGGAAGCCATATTGTGCCAGTAAATATTAATCTCGCTCTTTAAAAAAGAGATGTCTAATATAACAAGTGCATCCATTGTATATAACGTTTATTGTAATAAGAAATGAGGTAGGGTAAAAAAATATTAATTACTTAGTCTTCTACAATTTTGCTCACATCTATATATGTTTGTATTGATATTTGTTTTCACCCTAGTTTCTATCTATCTATATGCTGTTTCTATCTATCTATCTATCAGTTTACTCCTCTATATTTATCTATCTATCTATTTTAATCTGTTCATATATATCTCAATCTGTTCATCTATTTCAGTTTCATTCATTCATATCTATCTATCTATCTATCTATCTATCTATCTATCTATCTATCTATCTATTTTAATCTGTTCATATATATCTCAATCTGTTCATCTATTTCAGTTTCATTCATATCTATCTATCTATCTATGTATCTATCTATCTATCAGTAGTTGGTCAGTAGTCGGCCTAAATAATCCGGTGCTCAGTCAATCATTTATGAGAATGACGTAGTGAGTGCTGTAGAATGCATGGCCCGGCGCAGAATGGTAGTCTTTATTCTGCTGGTCACAACTCTGACTCTTCGAACTGAGTTTGAATCCCGTGAGGGTAGAATCCTACCGGTGACGGATTGTATGTGGTTAAGACGAAACCAGTTAGTGTGGAATCGCTTATAAACCGACGTGACGTGTATTGTGTCTGGCTTCTTCAGGTCAGAATTAAAAACTATACTGTGTGTAAAGAAAATGCATTGGTCTTTTTGAAGGAAGAATAAGGACAATAAAATTAGATTACCTTATCAGATCCAACCGCCAGAAACAAGAAAGTGTTAGTTTGTTTGTTTGTTTTATACTCGCGTGCGCGCGCACACACACACACACACATATATATATATATATTCGTATGTGCCAGTATTGCAATGGTAGCAGTTCAGAACGAAAGATAGCTGAGCCGAGAACGTCAACCATCTTAACTTTACACAAATACATTTCTTTTTCTACACTCTAAAAAATATAAATGCAACGTCAACCGCCATTTTCTGTCTCCTTAAATCCTGTTGATTTTATTGTCCGCCCTCGACAGTAACAATTTTTGTTTCCTTCACTCTTAGTAAACCTTTAGACTCAATGAGTTTATCTCTATTCTTAGGTAGAAATGATTACACACACACACACACACACACACACACACACACACATATATATATATATATATATATATATATATATATATATATATATGTCTGTGTGTGTGTTGTGAGTGTGTATAGTCGACTCCTCTGATTTCTCAAATAGAACGGAGACTTTACTGAGTGATATGCGCATAACCCCGTCATTGGTTTTAGACATAATTTCCAAACTAAACTCTCAGAAAGGCAAGCAGATCTGAAGGGATCCCACCTATCACCCTAAAGAAATGTGCTCCCAATCTGGCTCCAGTTTATTCCAAACTCTGCAACATTTGCCTCATTGCTTCCTGTTTCCCAGCTTGTCGGATGTCCTCGTCTGTAGTTCTTATTTTTAAGGATTCTGGAGAACCCATTGATTCCTCAAATTATCTCCCTATTAGTCTCTTACTGGTTTTGGCAAAGTATTCGAGGCTCTGATTAATGATGAAGTGGTTAAGCATCTTATTTCTTACGGCATCAATATGATCTCTGTTAGGTATACCGCTGATGTGTTAACGAACATCACTGAATATTTATATCAAGCTCTAGATGGGAACAGCGAAGCCCAATTTGTGGCTCTAGATATCTCGATGGTGATTGATAGAGTTTGGCATGCTGGAATTCTACGCAGGCTCTAGGACTACGGTGTCACAGGACGAATGTTTGATTTAATCCAATCCTTCCTATAAAATCCTGAAATGTAGATCGTTTTAAACGAGCTCGCTTCCGGATCAATTCCCACAAACGCGGATGTCCTCCAAGTCTCCATTCTAAGTCCTACGCTGTTTCTGATCTTCATCAATGATCTTCCTGATGTTATCATTTAAAAACTAAGCATTTCTGCAGATGACATTACCATTTATCCGTCTCAATAGCAAATCCGTCAGATCTGACAAAATAAACCTATCAGCTTCTCTTGTAAAGGTCCTCCAATCAATGGTTAACTGCTACAAGAAATGGCTTGTAAATTTTAAGGCTTCCAAACAAAACTACTTTCATTTAACCGCCATAGAGAACCTTTTCTGTCTACCATCAAGGTGACGCCAGACTCCATGAGACAACACCTTCTTTGCTTCACGTTTTTCACTGACTCGAATTGACGCGACTCCATCGAATTAATAACTGCATCTACTGCAAGGAAAGTTGGGTCATTATATCGTACCAGAAGTTTTTTCTCGTCAGAATCTATCTGGCATATTTATAAATCTACCATTCGTCCGAGCTTTTTTTTCCCCCTGTTATCCAACTTTATGAATTCAAGCGTGCTAGTAGACTGGTACCTATGTCTCACCTTCTACTGTTCAAATAGGTAAATGCAACATCGCTTCTACTCCAACAGTTTATTCTCTCGCACTTCCCACCTGTGGAAATTCCTTCCGTTTATTAACTCCCATGATAACTACAATCTTTAAAAATTTAAATGCAAGATCAATTGCCATCTTCTGTCTTCTTCAATCTTCTTCATCTTTTGTCGTTTCCTCAATTCGCCCTATTCTCAGACTCCTTTTTCACTCCCTGCAACTCCTTCCGAACTAGTAGCATTCCCCCTTGTTTGGGGTGAAATGATATATATATATATATATATATATATATATATATATATATATTTGAACAATAAAAATATTGAAAATTAACATCTTCAGACACACTGAGTTGTAGATTAATATTCTTTCGTTTTTATTATTAATTGAGTTGTAGATTAATATTCTTTCGTTTTTATTATTATTAAATAATAATAATAAAAAAGAAAGAATATTAATCTACCTGTTACATATACACAGTCACCAAAAACAAACAAATAACCAGCATTAAATATAACAAATAAACCCCCATTTTTTTTTCAAAAATTTAAAAATAAATATAAATAATAATAATTTTTACCTATCATAATTTTACACAAACACCACCACACGTATATACATACATGTGAGGAAATATTATTCAGCGGAAAAATAAATAATATGACATGTATACATTCACGAGACATTCATGAGACATTTCCGCCACACTTCCAATCTTTAAATTTCAACATACAAATGCGTATGTATAGACACAACACCACCCGTATACATACATATGTCATATCCGAAACTGCCCACATATGTTTATATATGTATGAGTCCCGACGGACGACCAAGTATGTATATGTGTCTGCATACATCGATGTTTGCGTTAGTACGATGACATAAGCGACAAAGTTTCCCCCACCACTTTCACAATAACACCAATACACGCAATCCACATAAACCCAAATTTTTAATAAAATTAATCAGTTTGTCTGACGACCGCTAAAGCGTGAAACCCAGGGTCACAAACTCACATCTATCCAACCATATATATATATATATATATATATATATATATGTGTGTGTGTGTGTGTGACAAATTTAATGTTTTTCTAGAATTATATTGATTTTCTTTGGTAGTGAAAATTGATGCCTGTACTAGCGTTTATAAAATAAACTCGATGGCATTAATTATTTTTCTTATTCATATAATCTCGCAAAATAACGATCGCAGAACTCTAAACGTGTTTAAGGACAGCGTTAAGCCAGTTAATATTACTCAAGTCGAAGTAATATGGCTGCTGACATCTCACTTGTGATTGAGCTATGCTATCCAAGTCATAATCATTTTTCACAGATTATTTTCATATCGATCCATATATTTCCTATCCATGAACTCTATATTCTCCAAAATGACTGGCGTCGTTCAGAAGATGAAAATTGATTTTTAGTAAAGATTTTCACATGAAATTGCATCCAGCTAGTATCCCGTACAGCGCATCAATCGTATTTTACATACTTCTAAAATCCACAGTCTTATTGTTGCATTTACCAAATATATGCATGAATGGACTCGGTTGTATCTGGTTGTGAAAGTCAGATAGTTATCTACCCAGAAATAAAGACGACGAGGCAGTAGAATGTTAATTAGGTTTATTATTATTATTATTATTATTTCCTAGATGGCTAATATGCTAACAAAGTTATTAAATCTCTTACATACTTTCTCTCCGAGCCTGAAAAGGAAAGCTAGTAGATGTTATAAAGTTATTTTTACTCACAAGTCCAGCACGCCATCTTAGAAGGCTCTTCGTTTTATCCGGCATCAAGAAAGCGTCTTCTCTTGCAGGGTCTACCCCGAAAATTGTTCTGTATACAGGCTGGGTTTCATTGACTGGCTTTTAAGGGTCACATGACCGACCAAGTGCGTTGTATAGTAATTGGGGAAGAGAAAGGAAAAGTTAACCGAACACACAATATATATATATATATATATATATATATATATATATATATATATTTAAGAAAATGAACAAGGTACGACAATTTATTTATTAAAGACATTTTATGTTTAACGTTGTTATTTATAGATACAAAAATTTCAAAGAAAATATTTTTTATGAAAATTTCTCGAAATAACATTCAGGCCGGTAAATGTTATTTAATACTGTTTATCATAAACAGAGCATTTGCTTAAATACTTGTATCTATAAATAATAACGTTAAAACATAAAAAAAATCTTTAATAATATATATATCTATATATATATATATATATATATAGTGATCAACTTTTTCGAACTGAATATCTACTCGTTTGTCATTCTTAATTTATATTTGTTTTAATTTGTCATAATTTGTTTATATATATATATATATATATATATATATATATATATATATATATATATATACTCTATCGATCTATTCGCTTTATATTTCTTTTGTTAATTTTAGCTACCTATATAAATTAGCATAATTAGAAACTGGCATCTCTAATGATATCTTAATATCTGGTTTTCTTATATATCTAAGTCTGTTGGCATATCTCGTGATGCAAAAAGCTATCCAAAAGTTCGGGGAATTTTTTACGTACACACACACACGAAATAAAATAAAATTAAAAAAATTGCTAAAACTTATTGGACGCCTCTCCGTGGTGTAATGATCAACAAACTGAATTTATAGATCGGTCATTAATAGTGAATTTGATCCTCACTGGGTGCCCCGTTCATTTGATCATACCTAAGTTTACTCTAATGCTAATGGTAATGGCGAGACTAGTGTCGACCAAGAGTTTAGGATATTTTTTTTTTTTATTTGATTTATTCTATTTTGTGTGTGCGGTAAATTTGCCCGAAATTTTGGATAGTTTTTCGTTTCGCGAGACACACGAAGAGACTTAGATAAATAAGTAGAGCAGACATTAAGATATCATTAGAGATGCCAGTTTCTAATTTAGCTAATCTAGATAGTTCGCTAAAAATGACAAATTAAAAGAAATATAAAGCGAATATATATATATATATATATAAAAGAAATATGTTGTAGAGGTTCCAACGAGAGAAAAGTATGTATATTAAAAAAGAAGAGAATTGCCGCAAACGTTTTTTTGGTTGTAATGTGGATTTATTTAGAAAAAATATTATGATTTGTTTTTCATATTTTTTGTGTGTTGGTAATCCGAATTTCTTTCTTGAATTACCAACACACAAACAGAAAATGTCTCATATCGAGAATATTTAACATTGAACATAAGGAAAAATTAATTATTTTTAATAATATGTGGAAATTTCCGCTTACTCTGAAGACGGTCGCGAGACCAGAATCACGTGTCGTAAAATTATGTAAAAATAAAGTATAATATTTTTCTAAATAAATCCACATTACAACCAAAAACGTTTGCGGCACCTCTTCTCTTTCTTTTTTTATATATATATATATATATATATATATATATATGTGTGTGTGTGTGTATTCTATTCGGCGATCATTGAGCAAACAATTTGTGTTACTACCGATTTAACTTTATAAAATCTTTCTCTTTTTATTAGAAAATACGATTCTCACGTTCATTATCGATTTTTCCAGGACTGATTGGGGTTTCCTTCCTAACCTTTTGTCTGAAGTATTTAGGACATTAACATCTTAATTATGACATTATTTTCTCTTCGAGTTACATGTGATATCCATTTGCTGTTTTTGAAAGTTTTAAAGTGATGTGGTTCCTAATATTTCGTACAATTCTTTGTTTATGAACAACTTAAAAACTACTTTCTACTAGTCTGTCTCAAATTTGTCCCTTGAGGCAGTATATAAAATCTTATGCTTCAAAATCGACGCATCTGATTATTTAGCCACACTCTTGATATTGGCGCTACACAATCTTATATTGTTATCTAGGTACTAACCATAAAGCGGTAATCCATTCGCTCGTATAGTAAATACGATCTTTATGGCTTGGTCCGTCCGGGTCCAGTGCCTGTCTATACTAAGATTACTATCAATAAGAGAAAAAGTCCCAGATACGATCTACCAATTGGGGATATCAACATCAAATAATTGTAGAAGTTTAAATATCTAGGAAGTGTATTAACAGAAGACTGAAAATGCAATCGAAATATATACACGTATTGGAATATCAAAATATGTCTTCCAAAAGCTAAAGAAAGTATTAAGAAACAAGAAAATTTCGCCAGAAACAAAGAAAAAAGTGCTGAATTACTATCATTTTGTATGGCAGTGAATGCTGGACAATCTCCCCACAGATGAAGCTGGGGGTAACAGATCTGTAACTTTACAGAAAGATACCCAGAATACGGTGGAAGGAACGTGTAAGGAACGAGGAAGTCTGAAATGAAATGGTAACAAAAAGAACATTCATACTCAGAATAAGAATGAAATCTGAAATTTCTTTGAATGAGGAGCGAGAGTTTGGAAAACTTAACCCTCACAGGGCATACAACTGGGGATATCGAAGGCAAGAGAGAGAGAGGTATAGAGAGAGAGATAGAGAAAAGAAGAAAGAGAGGGTGAAAGAGAGACGGGTGGGGAGTTAACAGGTCACCTACCTGACGAGCTTGGATGAATGATTGGTGGAAGAAGGAGTGGCAATCTTAGCAAAGGAAGAGATTCTGCTAAGCGCTACAAGAGATAGGAAGTCGTTGAGAGCCATGATCACCCACAACCTGAAGAGACATGGCATAGGAAAGAAGATCTCTCTATCTATTAACGATTTTAGTTATAAAGTGTTTGTGAGTGGTGGAATGGAATTTGATTATATTTTTAATACTGAACAAGTCTAGTGTTATCTATCGATGAAATAGGTACATAAAACAACTTTCTTTGATGCCAATAGACTTTTTCTTAGTCTGGAAGATTTTTTTTCTTTTTCTGAATTTTTATATTTGCTTTTTTTTTTTTTTTTACTATTCCGTAATGGGACGAGGAAATTTATCAGAAAATGGAAACTAGAAATGCATCTATGCTTAAAATCCTATCAAGTATCTGCAATATTTTGGGGTCCTGACCTGGCATCTTGTCTCACTTTCGCACTAATGTAACGTGGCTCCCTCTGCCTTGTCTATAAAAAAAAATCATGGTAATTGTTCTTATAAACTTTCCTCGATGGTAACAAGATTTTGCGGATTTAAGCGCAGTACTAGATTGGCGGTAAGGTCTCATCATTTCACAGTTGGAATGGCTAGATGTAACCGTAGGTTTTATGCTGACAGTTTCTTCTATTGCACTTCTCTCTTGTGGAAATCTCTTCCGACTTCTTATTTCCCAGTTAACTTTGATTTTTACAAATTTAAAGGTAATGTCAATTGTTATCTTCTGTCTTCTTAATTCTTTCTCTTTTATTATTCTCTCTACTTAATAGTATTTTTCTCTTTTTTCTTTAACTCTCAATAATCGCTTGTGTCTTAGTAACTTTAGTGCCTTGCCTAGGGTGAAATGATTAAAAAAAAGACTGTTGAAATTTCTGATAGACATTAAGAGTAAAGAAGGTTTAGAAAATTTACCATGCATAGGAAATAGAGGGAGGAAGTAGGAGCAGAGGGGAAGAGTATTTAACCTACCTAACAAGTTCGTGTGAATGAATGAGAGGGTGGGGACAAAGATGAGTGTGAAATAGTTAAACATTGCTAAGAAAAATAAAAGAATGTAGAGTAAAAAAAAAAGTAGAATTAACTTGATGTTTATTCATCTATATTTTTCTAAATATGTGGGGTACTAAAAACAAATCAGTTTTTGAAGGATTTAAAAAAAAAAACATTCTTCGTTTTGCTTTTGTTGTTGCTATGAGGTTTTATCCGATTCTTTCAACAAGGGTCTTCAGTTGTACAATTCACAAGGAGGGAGATTTTTAAAAAATATTTATTTGTATTTTTACAGAAATAGGCCTGTTTCCGAAGAAGAGAGTGCGTTAACAAAATTATGTGGATATTTAACTAAATAAAATGTCAGAGGTCAGTTTATTGAATCTCTATCGTGTTAAATTCAACGATTTCCAAAAAAAAAATAAAAAATAAAAAAATAACGAACAAACAAACAAACAAACGAGCAGCAATAGATTTTTACAGTATTCATATCTTTTACTAAATGATGTATTTTTAATCTGCATAGTCATATCATTCTATTGTCAAATCGCCCCAAATTTTCTTTTTTCTCAAGGATATTTAATTACTTGATCGATACTTCATGCAATGCTTCTAACATTTAGTCAAGATTTGGTCAAGGTTAGTCATCTTTCTATACCTCTTTACACACACACACACACACACACACACACACACACACACACACATATATATATATATATATATATATATATATATTAGGACTTTGAGTATAGTGATTTTTCATGAAAAGTAATATTTTATTTACAAAAATTTGTAAGAAACATGTCACTGAATGTATTGCCCATCGGTAGCCACTACCTTTTCTCCATATTTTGACAGAATTTGAATTAAAATTCGGAAAAATGAAACATCTATTGAGGCTAAACACTAGTCGACCCATTTTTCTTGCATCTTCGTAAGAATGAAAGTGCTGCGTCAGGCTATATATAGATATATATATATTGATCGGAACAAGTGATAATCAGACGGGGGCAATGTCACGTGAATACAGGTGAGGTAGGTCTTCCCATTTAAACGTTTCCAAGTAGGTTGGCCTAGCGTTGTCATGATGCAAAATCACGTACGTTTTGCCTCTGCTCGTAAAGCGGCCATTTTGTCTTCAATGCTCCACTCAAAGGCGTCAATTGTAGTCGATAGCGATCCTCCGTGATTGTTCCGGTCGGTTTGAGCAGTTCATAATAAACTACACCCCACTGATCCCACCAAATGCAGGGCAGAAGCTTCGAACCATGGATATTAGATTTTGCCGCCGATATTGACGCATGGCCGGGCTTACTCTGCGATATTCTACGCTTAGGGTTATCGTAGTGTATCCACTTTTCATCGCCGGTCACGATACGATGCAAAAATATTTCCTTTTTTGCCGTTAAAGCAACTGTTCACACGTGACAAGACGCCATTAGACGTCTCTCGGCTTCATCTCGTACGGCCCCCAAATGCCCTTGCTTTTGAATCATTCCTAATGCTTTCAAACGTTTCGAAACTGTTGTATAATCACCTCCTAAACATTTTGCAAGTTCGTCTTGCACCTGTCATGAGTCTTCATGAAGTAATCCCTCCAATTCTTTCGCTTCAAACTTTTTCGGTGCGTTCTTTATCTTCGACATCAAAATTATTATATTTGAAGCGTCATAACCAACATCTGCATGCTGTTTCCAACAGAACATGATCGCCGTAAGTCTCAACAAGAATTCTGTGTATTCCATCTGCAGATTTCTTTTGAATAAAGTACTACAGTAAAATTCCCCGCAAATACACTTTACACTTCGTGCCAAATTATTATCGAGATAACTTTTTTCTAATATTTCAAAAACCGTCAAATCAATTCACACAAAATTTTCACACAACGTTGGCAATAGTGACCTGCGCAATCACTAAATTTTTCGTACTGATCTGCGCAATGTAAACAAACTGGCGCCATATTTGTTATCAACACGGTGATTTGAGTGTGCCAAATTATTAGAAATGTTTAGTAAAATTCCCAGAATTGAGCAAACAAAACGTTTATTAATGTTGCACGTGAATGTTTATGATCAAAAGAAACTAATAAATAAGATAATCAAACAAATAATACCACATACAAACAAAGGCACAGTTACAAACAAATTAATGGTGAATGTGCTTTCCCAGTTTTGAAATTACTTGAAGAAGTCTACAATCCAGAGAATTTGTCAATTGTAGAATGTCATCTGCTGTAATGCCACGAGATATGTCAGGAATTGCTTCCCACAACTCAGCGTTGCTCCTGAATTGTCGTCCGTTGGCGTACAGTCTTCGCTTCATGATGCTCCAAAGGTTTTCAATTGGGTTCAAATCCGGAGAATTTGCTGGCCACTTCATTTTTCGAGGTCCATCGAAGCCTAACTGTTTCAAATATTCAGTAGTCTTGTGAGCAGCATGTGAGGGAGCATTATCCTGCATAAAATCAATGGCCCTTCTGAAGGCGACTCTTTGCCTTTTTATCCACGGTTCAAGATGCTCCTTCATAAACGCTATGTATGCATCAGCAGTCATATTGACGCCACTAATGTTTTTCCAATAATACCACCCCAGATTGTTATGCCTCCACCGCTTTGTTGGCGTCTCAAACGCTGATGGCGATTCTGTCCGTTCATTACGAAGCCTTTGCACCATCTATCTGGCCCATCAAGTGTTTCTCGAGTTTCGTCTGTGAACAAAATCTTCATATTGTCCTCGGCCCATTTCAATTGATTTTGAATGTGAATTCTCGTCAAAGGAGACTTCGATACAGGTTTGACTGTTGTTGCTATTTCTCTCAGATACCGACACCGAGTCCTTTTAGACACAGTAGGATCCCCAATGCGACTGAAAAGCTCTTGACTGGTAAGTCCAAGGTCCTTCGTGTCCTCTTGTTTAAGTCGTGACATGAGACGACGTGAAATAACCTTCGGCTTACCTTTATCTGCTCTTTTGCATACTTGTGTAGGGTCGGCGGTGAACTTTTTTTTGACGACACCTCCCTATCATTTTAGAAATTTCTAGGGTAGATTTACCTTTTGAGAGATCTGAGGTGATAGTTTTCTTTTCAGCATCACTTAAACTGCTTTACGACCCATCTTTTTACTAAATTCTTACACTTTTCTAATAATTTGGCACTCTCAAATAACCGTGCTGAAAACAAATACGGCGCCAGTTTGTTTACATGGCGCAGATCAGTACGAAAATTTCAGTGATTGCGCAGGTCTGTGTTGCCAACATTGTGTGAAAATTTTGTATGAATTGATTTGAGGGTTTTTGAAATATTAGAAAAAAAGTTATCTCGATAATAATTTGGCACGCAGTGTATTTGGCACGAAATCAGACATGTATAACTCTAAGAAAATCAAAGTTCTTTACACTTCGGCGAAATTACATACACTAATTTCAAGCATGCTTATAGGACTTCCTTATAGATGCATTACCATCTAAAACCACTCGCACATAGTTCTGGGAAAGCCATCTGCTGAAAAACTGCGAGAACATCTTCATATATATATTAAAACGATATATGATCTACGTGTGATTATTATAATATGCAGATTTAATTAGCGGGTTAATAAAATTTGAGGAATAAAAAGCCAACCAAACGATAAAATATTGGCAATAAATTTGATGATACGTATTATATATTAACCTTCTGTCAAAACTGAAGCCCAGAGAGACAGATTTTGAAGTCGGAATTTTCGAGTACGCCTGTGTTTTTCAACGATACGATATAAACAAAGAGGTGGGACTTACTCTGTTGTTGTTGGTTACAGTGCTCCCCGTGGAAATTATACTGAGTAAATCTAAATCCTTGTTTAATCCCTCAATATGTGATTTTATTTTGAAAATATATTTCAACTCCGATCTGCGTCTTTCTTGTCGGTTGTTGAATGAAGACGTAAAAGTACGCATCTGATGTCATCAATTATATGAAACAGTTGGTAAAAGTGTGCAGCGACAAGAAAATTGTTTTTGCCTTTCCCATATCTTAACAAAAGATTTCCAGGCAGCAATACTTCTTTTTAGAAAAATTTCTTCAAATCTGAGCGAAGGAAACGCTTAAATATTTTTTTAAATAAATATTGCAAATGTTCTTAAAATTTTCCTTGTTCTCTGAGAGTCTAGAAACATTCCGTATTTATTACTGCCCCAAGCGTTTTCGGCCAATTTACAAGGTTCGTTGTTCCTTGTTAATATTTTTTGTGTGTTTTGTATCCCCAAAAAGAAAAAAAAAACTTTAAGAACATTCACAAAACTTTTCCTTACCTGTCACATTCAAAGAAACGAATATATATATATATATATATATATATATATATATATATATGATGAAAATAAAGTTTTATGGTACGATGATGAAATTCATCAAGGAAAGCGCCATAGTTTTTTCTAACCCAAGTACTTTCCATCTTTGCCAAAGTCATCTTCAGGGATAAATTACTAACAGATTATTGTAACTGCGATAAACTTTGCATTCCGTTGTGATGATGATTTAAAAAGATATGTGCGAACGCGCTCTGTTGTAGTTATTTTAAAATTTTAAAAATATATCCCTTGTAGTTATGGAATTCTTTTTAAAAAAACGTTCAGTACATGGGAGCTGATCGGAAATTGGTAGTAATGTAAAATGGAATGAAATGTTATATGCACTTTAAGATGTTGTTATATTCATAATAAATTGTGTTCAGTGATTGTTGGTTGATTTTGATATAGATGTCTTCGAGAATCTGAAGATTTTGTTTATTATTTTCGTGGCATAGTATACTTGTATTATCAACTAGTACTTTTCTGTATTGTGAAGGTGGATAGTAATGTTTTTAGATGTTGCCTAATAGAACTTGTATCCAACAAATGAGGTATAAAACGTTTTGATAATGTTGTGGTTGGCAAACAAACATATGTTCTTATTTTTTTATCAGAAATGCAAACTCCAAAAAAAACATTTAAGCTAATATACAATTTTGTTTTTTTCCAGAACAATAAGTCTGTCTTTGTAAGCTATTCCTGAAAAAATCGAAAGTACTTGGGTTAAAAAAGAAAAAAAAAAAAAACGAAAAAAACGGAGCCTTCCTTGATGAATTTTTTCTTAACATTACGAAATTGATTAGACAATAAGAAAAGGATTAGTATAAAAATGTGTCTATTTTATTCAATGAAACATGTTTTAATGAAGATATGCTACATATATATATATATACCAATATATTCTACCAATTTGCAATTTCTTCCAATTTACAATAACTATTAGCTAAAGCCTAAATAGCATTGTCTCCAATCCTTTGAAACATTACTATCACATCATATCATATAAACCCGTTATTAAATTAAACATCACCATATAAATTAAACAATAAGGATTACAAATTTTTACCTGTTACATATACACAGTCACCAAAACAAACAAATAACCAGCTTTAAATATAACAAATAAACCCCCATTTTTTTCAAAATTGTTTTTTCAAAAACAAATAACCAGCTTTAAATATAACAAATAAACACCCATTTTTTTCAAAAATTTAAAAATAAATATAAATAATTATAATAATAATTTTTACCTATCATAATTTTACACAAACCCCACCACACATATATACATACATGCGAGAAAATATTTTTCAACGGAAAAAAAAAAAAAATTTCATAAGACATGGATACATTCACGAGACATTAACGAGACATTTCCGCCACACTTCCAATGTTTAAATTTCAACATTTCAACATACAAATGCGTATGTATAGACATAACACCACCCGTATACATACATGTATCATAGCCGAAACTGTCTACGTATGTTTATATATATGTATGAGTCCCGACAGAGGACCAAGTATGTATATGTGTCTGCATACATCGATGTTTGCGTTAGTACGATGAATGACAAAACGACGAAATTTCCCCCACCACTTCCACAATAACACCAATACACGCAATCTACATAAACCCAAATTTTTTAAAACATTAATCAGTTTGTCTGACGATCGCTAAAGCGTGAAACCCAGGGTCACAAACTCACATCTATCCAACCAAATATATATATATATATATATATATATATATATATATATATATATATATATATATATACTGTTTTGAAAAACCTTCGAATGTTTGATTTGCCAATAATCAAATCAATCACGAAGGAAAAAAGGTTTCAAAAAGAAAGAGCTAGAAACATGAAGGTCTGTCGAAAAATCGCACAGATACAGGTTTAAAGCCCAAAGAAAAAACCCCGACACGAGTAAACAACTAACTTAAAAGAGCCTTTGGTACAACCGTAGAGCAGACCTAGATAAACCTAGTGAGTATATATATATATATATATATATATATATATATATATATGTGTATATATATATATATATATATATATGTATGTTTGTGTGTATTTAGGCAGCAATCCTTCTTTCAAGCACATTTCATTGAATACTACATGTCTGTCGTGTTCAATGAATATATATATATATATATATATATATATCCATTGCTGGAATTTTTCATTTCTATCTTCCGTCTGTATTAAAATAGGGAATTATCGCTTCAATTTTAGTATATCTCTATTGCCTTAAATTGTTTGAATAGAAAGTTATCAATTTTCAGCAGATAGAATGTAGCCGAGTAAAATAATATGATTCATCATTTTAAATTGATTATGTCCTCTTAGCTCTTCTGCCTTCATTGAATTCTTTTGTTTGTTTATTTTTTCGTTTAGAAAAAAAAAGAAAGATATCGTTTCGATCAGCCTGAACAAGCGTACATAATATAAGGATGTAACAATCATCGTTAAAAATGACGGCTTTGTTCTTTGTTTTCGTTTCGTTTTTACTGTCCCAAAATGATTAGTCAGATACAATGTTAGAACTCCCACATTGCCGTCCTCTATCTGATGTAATGAATGGAAAGACTTGACCTGCGTCTCATGTAGAATTTACACACACACACGCACACACACACACACATATATATATGTCGTGTATTTGTGCAGCAATCCCTATTTTATACAAGTTTTATTCAGGCGACTTATAAAGTACAGAGTTTAAGCTTTTTTTTTATTATTGTTATATTTATATAAGTGAACATAAAGTGTGTAAAAAATGTCCAACTGTTCTGCATATCCGAGGAGGTTTGTTTTCTTTAAGTAGTTTTTCTTAATTCTGACGAAGCGTCTGAGGAAAGGTACCTTAATTTTTATTTTTAATCGAGATGATACTTTTGTATCGGACTTGGGGATTAATCAAAAGTCTCCTGTTTTAAGACTACTATTTAGATGATTTAATACTAAAAATCTGTTCACATATTTTCGTTGTCGATATAGCCACAATATAATTAATAGCCTCAGCAACAATATTCAGTTGAGGGGCAAATTTCCGTCCCTTCTTTTCAGAGTTAAATTCCTGAAAGCTTGTTCCCCAAATCACGTTATCCCTGGGTATATTTCTAGTTGCCGAAAATTCATAAAAATTAATGTTCCTATTTTGTTTGTGGTAGGCAGAGCACAAGTTTTAATGAAGAAATGCTCCATATGTATATGTAAATTTAGAATCGTAGACGACGTACAGACATCATATCCAATTCGGATGTAATTTGGCTACAATGTTTTACATTAGAACATGTCGTTTCCTAGAAAATATGAAAGGTAATTTACCAAGGTACTTGACGAACAATATTTCCTCTGAGTTAAAAAAAAACCCCAAAAAACACATTTTTATAGTTGGTAAATAAACAGTCTTTAAGAAACAGATAAAAGTTTAAACATATAAGATCTAACAAAATTATTCAAACATATAGATGTATAGATCACTCAAAACAAAGTAAAATGCACCTGTTAACTAAAGAGTCATTATATAGGGTGTTAATAAATCCATTCGATGCAAAATGTCAAAATGTCTGCCGAACGCCAATACATCTGTAGTAAAGGTTACCAACACTACTAGAATATAATTGTAAAACTTATACATCAAAATTGATCTTACTAACAGAAAGATAAGGTTTATATGGTGTAACAAGATTTAATTAAAATCTAAGAAAAAGCAATTGTCAAATTTCAAAGTTTAGCAAAATTGTAGAGTCAAAGTTATGGTGTTTTTATAATTAGCTGTCAATTCAAATCTTTGGTTTAATAAAGCTTTCATATCTAAGAACCTGATAATCTACATTTTTTCCTGTAAAAACGGAAAACAAGGTTCATATAAGGATCAACATGTCCATGCCAGTTTTAAAATTTTCAACTTAACTTTAGGAGTTTTCTTTTCATCTTTCAATTTCCAAAATATTTTGAAAGTGATGTATTACTTCTATGTGTATTATTAATAAAAGACGATATGTATTGATACATCCGGGTTTTGATAGAATTCTTAGTAATATCAATATAGAATTTTCCAACACTTGCATTTTTCATAGTAGAGATAGAACAAAGATACACAAGAGATTCGGTTAAATATTTCTTTGACAATGGACATTGGTTAGGAATCCTACAATTACATTGGTCGGTATTCTTAACAATATTATCTTTGGAACTTGTAATATGATTAAGATTATTAAATTGGTTTAGAATTCTATTGTTGTGCAAGTTTCTAATTTTTTTGAGAAGTTAAAACTAACTTATAGTTGCACTAATAATATCGAGAAATTATCTTAATTATAATACAAGTTCCATTGAAAATATTGTTAAGAATACCGGCCAATGTAATCGTAAGATAAAGTCAATAAATTTACGGGTTACGTATGATTGCTTCTTAACTTTCGTTTTTCCCCTTACTTTGAACTTAGCCTGGATCATTTCGATTGTTTGATTTGTGTAAAAACAAAACAAACCCTGCAACCATCTTCATTTTTTTCTTTCTTAATCTTTTTCTTTTTCTTCCTTTCCTCGTGTAAATAGGGTGTATCTTGTGTCTTTCTTTCTTACTCTTGTTCCTTTTCTTCCTTTTTTCATCAAAAGAGAGTGTATCTTGTTTTTAAATCTTAATAAATCGTCAACTCACCAGTTATTTTCTAACGTCTGGTGAGATGTGTTAATACGCATTGAAACAGGATTACATCAGTATAGGGTTTTTTTTTGTTACATGTTTTGATATAATATTCAAAAATAAAGAATATTGCTTTGAGGACTCTTTTAAATTGAATGTTACGACCGTCGGAATTCGACTCCATTCCTTCTCATTTTCATGGACACACACACACACACACACACATATATATATATATATAATCATGTATTTTTATATGTATGTGTATGTATGTGTGTGTGAGTATGTATATATATGGATGTGTGTGTATATGTTAGTATTTTAGCTGTTACTATGTTTTCCCAACGACCACACATGAAAATCACATTGAAAGCTAACAACCCCTCCTCCCTCGCATATGTGTTCAATATTATACGCCCTAGAAAATATATATATATATATAAAATATATATATATATATATATATATATATATATATATATATATATATATATATATATATATAGTTTTTAGTTGATATATATATATATATTTATTTAAATAGGTTTGAAACGGTACAAAAGCGTATTAAGGCATTAAAAACAAGAAATTTCGTATTGTAGGCCATGATAAGTTTAAAAGAAAACACACACCAGTCGACCGATTTTTTTTTGTTTTGGCCAGTTTGCACTCACTTTTCCATCTTAAGGTGTTGGAGTCGCTTTACATCAGGTCCAGGCAACCTGCTCTTTGCAAACAAAGAGATTATTTGCTTGGACTTGCTGTACTGCGCTTCTAGCAGCTTGGTTGGTATAAAAATTTTTTTTTCTTCCCTGTCCATTCATTCATGTCATCCATGACAGACATTATCTTTTCCTCATAATCTTAGTTCGCCGTTAACAGTTCTGACGAGAGGGGACGAAACCGGTCGACTGGTGTGTGTTTTGTTTTAAACTTATAATGGCCTACAATACAAAATTTCTTGTTTTTAATGCCTTAATATATATTTATGTATACATCAAGTAAAAACTTAACGCATCATCGAAAACTCAGTTATAAATTATAATTTATTTCAACGGGTAAGTTTTTAACACCCGTCTCATCAGATCTAAATTACAAATAGTTTAAATTTACAAAATGGTTTAAATTTAAATTCATCCAGAATATTTTAAAAAACACGATAACGGGAAATCTAGACGTTTGACCAAGAAAATATATTTTCTAGGGGTGCATAATATTGAACAAATATGTGGGGGAGGAGGGGTTGTTAGCTTTCAATGTGATTTTCATGTGTGGTCGTTGGGAAAAACATAGTAACAACTAAAATACTAACACATACACACACCCATATATATATATATATATATATATATATATATATATATATATATATATATATATATATATATATATATATAAAAAAAAAGAAGAGGTGCCGCAAACGTTTTTTGGTTGTAATGTGGATTTATTTAGAAAAAATATTATTTTTTTCTGGTCTCGCGACCGTCTTCATAAAAAGCGGAGATTTCCACATATTATTAAAAATAATAATTTTTTTCCTTATGTTCAATGTTAAATATTCTCGATATGATTTTTTCTGTTTTAGTTGAATCCGAATTTCTTTCTTCAATTCAAGAAAGAAATTCGGATTACCAACACACAAACAGAGAATCTCACATTGAACATAAGGAAAAAATTAATTATTTTTAATAATATGTGGAAATCTCCGCTTTTACCTGAAGACGGTCGCGAGACCAGAAACACCCGTCGTACAATTATGTAAAACAAAGTATAATATTTTTTTCTAAATAAATCCACATTACAACCAAAAACGTTTGCGGCAACTCTCTTTTTTTTAATATACATTTTTTCTCTCGTTGGAACCACTACAACATATATCTTTTATATATATATATATATATATATATATATATATATATATATATATATACACACACATACATACACATACATAAATAAGTACATGATTATACATATACACATAAAAGAGACAAGAGAAAATTATAAATTAACAGATATAACATAATTTAAATAAAATAATATAAAAATAAATGAATATATAATACAAAACACACTCAAACACACATATATCTACATGCATACAAACACACACACATGCACACACACACACACACACACACACACATATAAATATACATGTATGGGGGAAGTGAAATTAATATACTACAAAAAAAATAACTTAAATTCAATATCTAATTCATCAATTCATCTTCATAGTTATAGAATTCAACGCATACACACAAATCCATACGCACATATGCATGCATATATATACATATATACATGTACCTGCATATATATACACCCAGATACATAAATCTGAAAACAAAATTCAAGGTATATTACTTTCAATATTTAACGCAAAATAATTGTATGTCTGCAAATAAAATAGAGTAGGATAGACTGCACACACACACACACATATATATATATATATATATATATATATATATATATATATATATATATATATTAGTTGGTGAAAATAATGACGTAATAATGTCGTTTTTTTGACGTATTTTTAACGTCAAAAACGACATTTTTACGTCATTATTTTTGCACCAACCTAATATATTGCTGGAATTTTATCCTCCTATGTATTATGATAATGTATTATCGCTTCAGTTTAATATATATCTGTTGCCTTAAATTGTTTAAATAAAAAGTTAACAATTTTCAGGGAAGAGAATAGAGTCGAGCAAAATAATATTATTCGCCATTTTAAATTGATTATGTCCTTTTCTTAGCTCTTCTGGGTCGAAGTTCTTGATCCAGTTTTACAGTATTATTCTAAGTATTTTATTCCAAACTCATTCCAGTATGCGTCTGATGTACGTAAATTGCAACGTACTCTTGACACGAAGTTTCTCGTGTCTTTTGATATTTGTAGTCTGTTTAAGAATGTCCCCCTTGACGAGACTATGTCTACTAATTATCTGTATCGTGGTCCCTTAAAACCTCCATCTTTTCCTCAGAGAGTCTTCGTCGAACTGATGTGGATGGCTACTAAGTCTGTCTTTTTCAGCTTTGAGAACGACATGTGCCAACAGATTGATAGGGTAGCGATGTGTAGTCATTTGGGTAATCTCATGGTCAACATTTTTGTAGGGTTTCATGAGAAGCAATCGTTTGACATGGTGTCTAAACCTTACTGCTATTTCCGTTATGTTGATGACACGTTTTCATCTTTTTCATCACGTAGCGAGGCAGGTAGGTTTTTTCAATATCTAAATAGTCTCCACCTCTCTTGACAATTTCCGATGGAGGTGGATAATAATAATAATAATATAGGACCTGTTACAATTCTATGGAACTACACAATATACACTGACAGAACAATCAAGGCCAACCGGCCAGATATTGTTATTAAAGACCACAAACAAAAACGGTGCCTCCTTATTGATATGGCAGTCCCTGCTGACTGCAATGTATCTTTGAAGATATTCAAAAGTTGTCAAAGTACAAGGACCTTGAAATAGAAATCTCGAAAATGTGGCATATGGGGAACATCAACAATCCCTTTTGTTGTAGTTGGAGCCCTAGGACTGGTTGGAAAAGATTGCAGTAGACTAATTGAAGGGATTCCTGGAAGTCCATGCCTCAAGGAGATACAAAAATTGTTCTGACAAGTACAGCCCACACCTTACGAAGGGCTTTATCTATGTAATTTAATTCTTTTT
The DNA here is from genome assembly GCA_903632075.3 of Acanthosepion pharaonis. Classification (NCBI taxonomy): domain Eukaryota; kingdom Metazoa; phylum Mollusca; class Cephalopoda; order Sepiida; family Sepiidae; genus Acanthosepion; species Acanthosepion pharaonis. Next base: position 892,101 of record CAHIKZ030005474.1, on the reverse strand, counting down.
TTTTTTTTGTCAGGGGAAAGTGTCATGACACCATTTCTAACCTTAGGTCCCTGGGCGGGATCCGGAAAGAAATGTGTAAACGCTCGAAATCAAAGAAAATAATAATAATAATAATAATAATAATAATATGTTGTCATTCATGGACGTACTGGTTTAGAGAATTACTTCTTTCCTCACCAGAGTATATACAGGGAAACCTACTTTTATTGGGTTGTATCTCACTTGAGATTTTTCTAGCTCCTATGTATAGGAAAATTAACTTTGTTAAAACACTTACTCGTCGTGTATTGATGATTGCAAGCTTGATGTCAGGGAAATTATTAATATCTTGCTTACCAACGGCTAATCCAGAAAGTGTCATTAAAACAAACAATGGACTTAAAATTTCTAAGTTTAATGAAATTAAACATTTGGTCCATCTAAGTGTCGCATCTTTCCCGGAAAATGCGATCTGTGTAAATAGAAAAAATTGCAATAATCAAATACAGAAATGCTAACCAGTTGTTAAATCAAAGGAACGAACTGATTTTAAAGTGTAGATATAAGATCAGATCTAAAATTCCTTAAAAACATTGTTTTTTTTTTTGGTGGGGAGTGCACACTTGAAGTGTTGATTCGTTTATATGGGTGCTAGCACATATGGTTGTACATACATTCATGCGTATGTATGTATGTATAGGTGTATGTATGCTTATTTTACGTATCAATCGGATTTGCTTCTTTATATGCAGTTAGATCTATGATTGTCTTGCCGATACCTACAGCATTTGTAATTCTAAATTAACATCTTTTGCATTATTATCCATACATCATCTTACTCAGTTTTTTTATTTTACTTTTATCTATTTATATGTATTTAAAATCCTTTAATTTATGTTTGATATTATTATCATTATTGTAATCTTAATTTTTATCTATTATTTATATTAAGGGCCCTTTTATTAGACTAACTAATTTTGAATTGTGTTGATTTGTTCTGCCTAAAATAAAGAATCATATCGGTCAATTTGCTGTATAACCCAATGGACAAAGTTCCCCACTTTAAGGAAAAAAATTCTTGCTGGCTCAGTCTATTTTGGATTTACTTCTACCCATTCCCCTTTTCCTTCTTCCCTTTCCTTCCCTTACCCACTCTCTATATCTTTTTTAAAAATGACCACCCGTCATTTTCTTCTTCCTCTTCTTCTTTCTTCTCTTCTCTCTTGTTTTCCTTCCCCACTGTCAATATAATAAAACAGTGCGGGAAATTGTCACATTTTAGTAAAAGATTTCCGTCTAAAGAGATGAATATATAGATATACGCAAAATGAATTATGACTGAAATAAATCTTTAAGGTTTTCTTTATTATTATTATTATCCGTAGTTTACATTGAGCTCTCCCTAGATTAATTTAATCCTTGGAATTATTCCTACTATTCACAAATTAGTAATATATATATATATATATATATATATATATGTGTATATATATATATATATATATATATATGTATATATATATATATATATATATATATATATATATATATATATATATATATATATATATATGTATATATATATATATATATATATGTGTATATATATATATATATATATATATATATATATATATATATATATATATATATATATATATATATATATATATATATGTATATATATATATATATATATATATATATATATATATATATATATATATATATATATATATATATATATATATATATATATATATATATATATATATATATATATATATATATATATATATATATATATATATATATATATATATATATATATATATATATATATATATATATATATATATATATATATATATGTATATATATATATATATATATGTATATATATATATATATATATATATATATATATATGTGTGTGTGTGTGTGTGTGTGTTCGTGTGTCAATGATATCAAGCGCCCTACGAGGCTGCCATCCTCTCACCCTTCACTGTCGAAACTCCTAAATGTAGCCGTCTTTCTACTCCAATAGCTTCATGTCTCGCACCTCCCGTCCGTGGAACTCCCTCCCCTATTCCAGTTTCCCTGAGAGCTATAATTTCCAGCTATTCAAATGTAATGTCAATCGACATCTCCAGTTTCCTTGATCTATCCACTATCCTTCTCCTCATCCTTTCTTCTATCACTCCTATATGATCTTGCTCTAAATTTTCTGTAACCTCTTGCGTCCTAGTGGCTTCCTACCTTGCTTAGGGTGAAATGCTTAAGATATATATATATATATATATATATATATATATATATATATATATATATTTCAATGTTTTTCCGCGACTTAAAGTTGTATGCACGGTCGTTTTTTTTTTTTTTTTTTTTTTTGTGAGTAATTATACATATCATCAGGGGTTGGAAAAAAAAAAAAAACTCTAACTTTGGAATCCATTACGTGACCTATACTATATATTGAGGAACTGGGGGAAAGAGTCAGAGGTCGGTGGAAAAAGGAAATTATTTCCCATTCCCACCTTGAGAATAAATTCGACATATACATTGTTCTACTCAGGAAGTCAGGATGTATGTATCGAAGAAGAGAAGTAGGTGGATACAGGCTTTCGAATTATCCTACACGAACGTTCTTAATCAACAATTTATTTTTGTGCTTGCAGACGGACATGTCCTAGCCTTCTGTTAGAGTATTTCGGCAACGCCCATACCCAGACAGATTGCTAGATTTTCGGACATATACAAGTTACATTTATTGCTGTTATATATATATATATATATATATATATATATATATTGATGTGTATTTGGGCAGCAACCTTTCTTTCAATGAGAGATGCATATATATATATATATATATATATATATATATATATATATATATTTTTATATTATTAGGTTGGTGCAAAAATAATGACGTAATAATGTCGTTTTTGACGTTAAAAATACGTCCAAAACGACATTATTACGTCATTATATTTGTACCAACCTAATATATATATATATATATATATTAACGCTTCGATATTGAGCATTTCATTGCAAAGACTGCTTGCATTAAATATCTTTTTCTCAATACCCCATTGACTGTCATAATTTTGGTTTCATACTATCTTTGGTATCGTATATATATATATATATATATATATATATATATATATATATATATATATATATATATATATATAGGTTTATCCAATATTCCCCAAAAGTTTGTTGAAAATAGCTGAAAAGTTATGTTTTTTAATAGTATTTCTTATTGTTAACGGATTAATTTCCGTATCTGTGTGCAGAGGGTCTGTGAATAGTTCATGTGAGTTTTGGTAAGCTCGGCTTTTCGATTAGCTTCAGTAATTATAAAGAATAAAAGAAAATTATATAACACTAACATGATCTGTACACAATTCCTATATATCTCCAAAATCAAGGAACAGAAATTAATCTGACATATATTCAGGGTGTATCAAAAATACTTTTCCAAACTTTGAGGGCGTGTTCCTCACGCCAAAACTAGGACAAAAGTCCATACGTTCGCAAATCCTTCGTTTTTGTGTTATTAAGCCTAGAGAAAGTTTGCGCTCTGTTGTAATATAGACTTAGTTACATTTGCCATTCGTTAGTTCAAGTGTGCAGTGTCAGGAGAATTTATTGTTCTTGTGCCCAGAAATAAAGACAAAAAGAGAGGAATTGATTTAAACAAATATATTAACAGAAACAGTAATACAAATATATATAAACGAGAGTGTTACAGCAAGAATGTTCGGTCCGACTGTCAGAGATGATTGTGGGAAACTTCCTCAATCCAAAAGGCAGTGCCTGCTCCTATTTATAGCTGGGAGAGTACATGCGCGCGTCCGTAAATTACCATAAGAGTTGTTGTTGTCCCTGATATCTTTTTTTTAAATGGTTATTGAACCGAAAATGAATTCCGTTCCAGTTTTTCTAACATAATTTCCTCTTTTGCATTTGTGGCAGAAAAGAGAATATATCAGAAAATTGCTATCAGTGGTGATATGATTATTGACTAGTTATCGGGGTTTATTACAAGTGGTATCCCCTTGGGGAGATGGTGAATCATGTATATCGGATGATGCTAAGATTGTGTGCAGATTAGAGACTTACGGCTAGCATGAATTGTATTCTCGCTGAATATTTTTCTTATTGTTTGGTCGAGTTTGAAATACTGGATATGGGAAAGCTTGTAATTGTTGTAATTAAAATAAAAAAAAATCATAGGAATTCTGAAATTATACTTTTTATTTCATAGATTAGAAGTGTGTTTCTATTTTGTTTTTACGGTCTTAGTAGTTGATTTTTGATAGTTTTAAGTGGGTAATTCCTATTAAGAAAGAATAGAATGTGTTTTTTTTATAATCCCCATTTTGTGAACCGTTACGTTTTATGTGTAAACATTAATTGCAGATTATTGATTTTTTCGGTTAGTGGGGTGGCAGCTATTGAAATTTTGGTAGCAATGTTATTATTTAGAAATACCAGTGCATCGAGTAACGGAATAGAAATGGTGGAATATTCCATTGTGAATTTGATGCTATGGCTGAAACTGTTGCGTTGTTTTTCAGGTCTTGGAGACTGTTCTATCCGTGTTTTCATTTAAAGAAAATATCATCTACGTATCTGTGGTATTGCAGAGGTTCTAGGTGGTATCTATTCAACATATCTCGTTCCAGGGAATTCAGGAATATGCTCGTATAGCTAGGTGCCATTTCTGTCACCACCGCTGTGCCTCTGACTTGAAGAAAATGGTGCGCGTTGAACTCGAAATAGTTGTAAGCATGAATTGTATAATAATGGTGATGTCTGTGTGTTGTATTTCTGAAAAGCCCTGTTACGTAAAAAATTCTTAAAAGCTAGTATTCCCTCCTTGTGTGGGATACTAGAATATAGGGATGCCACATCCATTGTAACTAGGAGCGAATCGTTTGGTAATCTATATTTTTTCAGAATTCTTAAGAAATATGTAGAGTCTTTGATATAAATCGGAATTGTGGGTAGTAGAGGGTTGAGGGTTTGTTCAATGTAATCTGAATTGTGTTGTGCTAGGGTTCCGATTCCCGAAATTATCGGTCGACCTAGCATATGGATCTTAAGAGATTTTACCAGATTGTACATGTTGCGTGTGTTTCTGTTGATGTTGAGGGGTTGGTGGTTGTGTCTGTGATTACTATTGGAAGTGTATGTAATTTTAATGGTGTAGACTGTATCTGGTTTAGGTTTTTCCGGGACTAAAGCCTTAACTTCTGTCTGTATAATTTCATCTAAATGGTTAGAGTATTGAGTTCTGATATGAAATATTTAGTGACACTATGGAGATGTTATTTGTAAAAGTTCGATCTTTGAGCTGATTTTCTGCTTCTATGATGTATTTTCTTCTGTCCATAATGATGATGAAACCACCTTTGTCAGTTTGTTTGATGATTATGTCTTTGTTTGGAGAGATTTTGTGGCTTTTCGTTCCTGTCTTGTAATGTTATTGTTGCTATTTCGATGGGGGTCGTTTTGTATAAATTTGCACAGGTGGTTCTTGTCATTTCTAATATACGAATCGATGTAATGATTGCATCCATTTGGTGGACTGCATTGTGCAGGCATTTGGTTTTGTGTGTGCTTTGTCATTGTTAGTAGAAGTTTGGTGGTTGTTGTTGTTTGTAGGGAGGTATTCTCTTAATTTAATGTTACGGAGAAAATTTGCCAAGTCGTAACACAAATTCACAGGATCCAGCTTTTTGGACGGACAAAAAGACTGTCTTTTGGATAGTACTGATTTTTCTTTCGTTGACAGTTTGTATTTGGATATTTTGACACATTTAGTTTGCAGAGCCTTCTGGGTGTTGGATCGGATATGCTGATGATGAAGTAGTTTGTCTGGATTTATTTCTGTGTAGTGTTGAGAAGTTTTAGAAACTTGTCATTTTTAATTAAATTGCTTATTTTATTTTTCTTGCACGTTAGGCATTTGTCCAGATGTTTATTGTATATGATTTATAGGGCATGAAACACCTTGGAGGAGTGGTTGACTTCTGTGTGGTGTTGAGAAGTTTTAGAAACTTGTCATTTTTAATTAAATTACTTATTTTATCTTTCTTGCAAGTGAGGCATTTGTTCTGATGTTTATTGCATATGATTTTTAGGGCATAAAACACCTTGAAGGAGTGATTGATTTCTAGTGAACTGTGCAAACTGTGTTATTGCAAAATTTGGAAAAAGAGTGTATTGTTAAGAATAGACAGCTTTAAGAGCAAGGTTACGTCGCTGGGAAGAGGCAAAGTTGTAGATATGTTGAGCCATGGATCTATGTGATGTGTTCGTTGAGGATTGGAAATCTTTCTTTAATTTAAGTCCTTTTAGGACAATATCCAATTTTTTGTATATTGTTAAGAAGAGAATGACCGATCTTGTTTGTGCAAATTTCCTCAAATTAGTTTCATGCTGTCTTCAAACACAAAGTTGAGTTGTGTCAAAGTGAGTTCCAAAATTCATGATTAATATGATATAATAGAAATAAATTGTCCTTTTTTTTTTTGAACATACACACACACACACACACACATATATATATATATATATATATATATATATATATATATATATATATATATACAAAGACATATATAAAATGATTAAGCAGGACACCGTTTGGTGCTGATCTCACTGTTTACTTTTGCCTATGTTATATTCCTGATAATCAGCACTTTCACACATAAATATAGCATATCTTAAAATATATTTTTATTATATATATATATATATATATATATATATATATGTGTGTGTGTGTGTGTGTGTGTGTGTGTGTGTGTGTGTGTGTATGTATATATACACTGCGTGCCAAATTATTATCGAGGTAACTTTTTTCCTAATATTTCAAAAACCGTCCAATCAATTTACACAAAATTTTCACACAATGTTGGCAACACTGAGCTACGCAATCACTGAAATTTTCGTACTGATCTGCGCAAGGTAAACAAGCCGGCGCCATATTTGTTATCAGCACGGTGATTTGAGCGTGCCAAATTATTAGAAAGGTTTAGTAAAATTCCCAGAATTGAGCAAACAAAACGTTTATTAATGTTGAACGTGAATGTTTATGATCAAAAGAAGCTAATAAATAAGATAATCAAACAATAACAGATACAAACAAAGGCACAGTTTTAAAGAAATTAATAGGGAATGTGCTTTCCCTGTTTTGAAATTACTTGAAAAAGTCGACGATCAAAAGAATTTGTTAATTGTAGGATGTCATCTACTGTAATGCCACGAGATATGTCAGGAATTGCTTCCCACAACCCAGCGTTGCTCCTGAATTGTCGTCCGTTGGCGTACATTCTTCGCTTCATGATGCTCCAAAGTTTTTCGATTGGGTTCAAATCCGGAGAATTTGCTGGCTACTTCCTTTTTCGAGGTCCATCGAAGGCTAACTGTTTCAAATATTCAGTAGTCTTGTGTGCGGCACGTGAGGGAGCATTATCTTGCATAAAAACAATGGCCCTTATGAAGGCAACTCTTTGCCTTTTCATCCACGGTTCAAGATGCTCCTTCATAAACGCTAAGTATGCATCAGCAGTCATTTTGACGCCATCTGGTACTCTCCATGGGCCCACTAATGTGTTTCCAATAATACCACCCCAGATCGTTATGCCTCCACCTCCTTGTTGGCGTCTCAAACACTGATGGCGATTCTGTCCGTTAATTACCCAGTCTTTGAACCATCTATCTGGCCCTTCAAGTGTTGCTCGAGTTTCGTCTGTGAACAAAACTTTAGAGAAATCAATCTTCATATTGTCCTCGGCCCATTTCAATCGATTTTGAATGTGATTTCTCGTCAAAGGAGACTTCGATACAGGTTTGACTGTTGTTGCTATTTCTCTCAGATACCGACACCGAGTCCTTTTAGACACAGTAGGATCCCCAATACGACTGAAAAGCTCTTGTCTGGTAAGTCCAGTGTTCTTCGTGGCCTCTCGTTTAAGTCGTGACATGAGACGACGTGAATTAACCCTCGGCTTGCCTTTATATGCCCTTTTGCGTACTTGTGTAGGGTCGGCGGTGAATTTTTCACTATGTGATGACACTTCCCTATCATTTTAAAAGTTTCTAGGGTAGATTTAACTTTTGAGAGTTCTGAGGTAATAGTTTTCTTTTCAGCATCACTTAAACTGTTTTTACGGCCCATCTTTTCACTAAATTCTTATACTTTTCTAATAATTTGTCACGCTCAAATCACCGTGCTGATAACAAATATGGTGCCAGTTTGTTTACATTGCGCAGATCAGTACGAAAATTTCAGAGATTGGGCAGCTCAGTGTTGCCAACATTGTGTAAAAATTTTGTGTGAATTGATTGGACGATTTTTGAAATATTAGGAAAGAAGTTACCTCGATAATAATTTGGCACGCAGTGTATATATACATACATATATATAATAAACGAGCGAGTCATAAAGTTAAAACATAGAGTGGTCAATATGCTAAGTAGAGCTGAGATAAATAAAATAAATCCTAAAGAGCCAAGAACAACCTACCTAGGTTTCACCTAAACGAATCTTCTGGGTAATCTGGCTAAAAATGAAATGACACGACAGAAAAAATTTTATTGATAAAAACAATAAAACTATTATATATATATATATATATATATATATATATATATATATATATATATATATATATATATATATATATATATAAAATTGTGTGTGTTTAGGGAAAAGTTTTTTTTTATCAATACAGGTTTTATGAAAGAGAAGGAATGATTTTAATAAAAATATATCTTAGTAATTTGCAACGTAAAATCATGAAAATTAAAAAAATATAAAAATTCGGTATTAATCATAGGTTTCTTAAAGTTTCTGTATTATAAGTTTGTTTCTAAGACTCTTTAAAAAGAAAAATTGTTAGAGATGTCATGAAGAATCTTCACTTAATGACAAAGGAAATTGCCAATGATGTAAATACATCAACGTTGAATCTATCGACGAAGACAGTCACAAGATGCTTTTATCGAACAGTAATTCGAGCTTGTCGCCCTAGAAAAACTCGTTTTCTAAAGGCTAAACACCTAAAATGCAGATTAGCTTGTGATAGAAGCCATCTAAAACAGGGAAGTAAAAACTGAAACTTTGTTTTATGGTTAGATGAAACGAAACTAGAATTATTTGGTCACATGAGGTCGCGTTATTTATGGAGGAAAGTGAGAGAAGCCCAATCAAAACATACCCTCCTTACAATTATGCAATTGGTGAGAGCATTCTGCTCGGGTTTTGTTGCTTCAGGAGAGCAAGTAAGAATCCAGGTATAAAGAGGTATTTGGCTATTCTTAAGAATAATATACAACAAAGTAATCGAAAGCTGTCTTTGGGCTTTAACTGGATGTTCAACATAACAATAACAGGAAATAAAAGTATTGGCGTACCATGCACAAACATTCATGGGCATATTTGAAGAAAATAATTAAGAGAAAGGATTCCTTCAAATATGGAGGAACGAGAAGCTATTGTCAAGGAAGAATGGAGCAAAATACCTATCCGTGTGTTGTGTGATATTGTAAGGATCTATCAAAAATGATTGAAGGCAATAATCAAGAATAAATGTTACAGAATTGATTATTGAGGCAAAAGGGCTGGTAATTTTGTCTTATGTTAAATGTTTTTTTGGTATCATTGTTTGACATCAAAATAAAAAAGTTTTGGGCATCACTGCACATTACGTCAAATCTATTATTTCATCATGAAGTTTTCATGAAAATTTGAGGTATTAGAGCTTTATTTGTAATTATAGAAACGGGGTGAATACTTCTGTCCACACACACACACACACACACACACACACACATATATATATATATATATATATATATGTGTGTGTGTGTGTCTGTATGTATATGTATGTAAGGCCTATATCGCAAAAAGAATTGCAAAAAATAAAACTGAATCGTGAAAATAAGATTGAAGTTCTTTCTTTTCTTCTTTGTTCAACCATATTCTTCTTTTTTTGAATTTCTTGTTACTTTCTGTTTTAATTAATTGGCTCTTTTATTGGACTTGTGAGCCTTGATTCGGAAAGCCATTTGTTTTATAGACCAGTTTTTATGTAGCAGATTTCACTTAGAATTTTTATTTGAGGAATGATTTATTGATTTATTTCCTTTCTTTTTTTTTGTGAGGATTTTTAGAGATCGTGCACTGTTTACCCGATTTCGTTATGAAATAATTCTCTGGAACTTGTAGAAAGAAAAAAGAAAGAAAAAAGAAAGAAAAGGATACAAAGAAAGAGAAAAATAAAGAAAGGAAACGACGAAAGAAAACTGGGAAGAAAGAGCAAATAATAAAAAGAAATAGAAAAAGAGAAAGAAAGAAAGAAAAAAGATAGAAAGAACGAGCAAAAGAAAGACAAGATACAATGAAAGAAAGATAGAAAAAGGTAAAAGAATGAAGAGAAAGAAAGAAAGAAAGAAAGAAAGAAAGAAAGAAGGTGAAATGAATAGCGACAAAATCATGAACGGAGTAAAAAGCAGAAAAGAAAAAGTAAAAGAAAAGAACGAAGTAAAAAACAGAAAAGAAAGAAAGAAAAATGCGGGAAGAACAAAGAACATCATAAAAAACAATTTTGAAAATCGTATTTATATGAACTGCATGAAAATAGCAAAGAATTATATTAAAAAATAAAGATTTCAATGAAAACAGAAAATACAATGAATTGTAAAAGAGTAGGATTTTGCCGTTGGAACTCAATATAAGAGTTAGGAGAAAGAGAGAGAGAGAGAGAGAGAGAGAGAGAGAGAGAGAGAGAGAGAGGGGGAGGGAGGGAGAGAAAGGGGAAGAGAGATAAAGCAAAAAACCGGATGAAAAAGAGCAAAAAAATTAAATTTCGCTGCTAGAAAAAAAATTAATTGGATCCGAGTTTATGGTGTTGACAGAGATTTCCGAGTCGAATTCGAGAGACTAAAAAGATTTAAAAAAAAAAAATAAAATAAAAGAACGACATAAATCAAGAAAAAAAAAAAAAAAAAATAATTTCAAAAACTTAAAAGAAAAACAAATTATTAAAAATTCAAAAGACAAATAATACCTTTTATGCAATCTCTAAGGTTCAGCAACATTCTCATTTTTTTAATTACGAAAGAGAAAAATCACCGTTTTCGTTGAGCAGAAGAATCTTTAATGTTAATGGTCCTGATCTGCCTTCTCGGTTTCATTACAATTTCCAACCGCCGAAATATAGCTTCCCTGTCACTTTTCTATAAGGCGTTTCATGGTAATTGTTCTGATGAACTTTCATCCTTGGTACATCGACTTTATGAATTTAAGCGCAGTACTAGATTGGCAGCTAGATCTCATTACTTTATATTAGGTTGGTGCAAAAATAATGACGTAATAATGTCGTTTTTTGACGTTAAAAATACATCAAAAACGACATTATTACGTCATTATTTTTGCACCAACCTAATAGTTAAAATGGGTAGATGTAACAATAAGTTCTATGCTAACAATTTCTTCTATCGCACTTCTCGCTTGTGGAACACTTTTTTCCGGCTTCTTGCTTCCCAGTCAACTTTGAACTTCAAAAATTTTAATGCAATGTCTTCTTACTTCTTGTTCTTTCATTGTTATCTCTCATTAATATACTTTTTCTCATAGACTCTAACGCTCAGTAACACCTTGTATACAATTTGGCTTTCTTGACTTGCTTGTGGTAAAATTAATAAAAAAATTCAGTAAATTCTAAGAAGATGCCTCGTACCTTTTTGGTTACATGTCTTTTTCTTATGTACGCCATATTATTAAATAGATTTCCTATTTCGCAATACCCCCATTATCTGTTCATCAAGAAATGTTTTTTTTTTATAATTGGTAACTCTTATCCTACTGAGAAACTTTTGCAGGACTAAAAAATATCGTCTCCAAAATAGAATTATGATGACTTTCACTGTCGATATTTAATTTAGCCTTTTCTGTCATTCTAGCTAAAGATGTCACCCCTCCTCATTGAACAAAAAGTGTTAAGCTTTTAGAAAGAGACATGTTTATCATAATGGTCAGACCTAATGGAGCAGTGACACATACCAGTAATAAGTCTTAATATTAGGTTGGTGCAAAAATAATGATTGAATAATGTCGTTTTTGACGTAACGTCAAAAACGACATTATTATGTCATTATTTTGCACCAACCTAATAATTAACGGAGGATTTGGGGGTTAATCACAAGTTTTTGATTAGCGAAATTAAATGCATGAATCCGTGAGCTGATTCAACTTAATACGTGAATTTTAAGAAGAGAAGAAACTGCTAAAAAGAACGTGATGAATTACCAGAGCACGTAAATAAACCACAACAAGAAAAAAGATACTATTGGGTTGGAACTTTTTTTTTTATCTGCAATTCTCAACTCAAACGCAAGAAAAATTATCCATTTTCAAAAGAATGATTACAAGCGATGAAAAATGAATTATTTCCAACAATTTGCGGCTGAAAATGTCCTGGGAAAATTTACGAGATCAAAATTATAATAATATTAACCATCATTAGATATTCTTTTAATCTCTTTTAATCATCTTTTAACTAGTTATCATGCCAGATTAGCGAGTCGTAGGTTGGATTACAACATATAGTTTTTCCATTTTTTTGTTCTTCAAAGAACATACTAACGCACAACGGTGACCATTATTCAATTATTTGCTTTAGATTTCATTTATTCAGTAGCAGTTTAAAAAAAAAAAACACGGCATTAAAACATTGTTTCTTATTTCACTTCATTTCACATAATTACTATTTCTTTCATTTTGGATGAGTTTTTTCATATTTTCTGTTTACGACCTGATTTCTTCTCTCTTCTATTTTCCTTCTCTTTCATTCCTCTCCTCCTTTTTACCATGATTTTTTTCTATCATCTTCCTTGTTGTCTACTTTCTTTTATTTTCTTCTCTTTCCCCATTTCTTTTGCGCATCAAATTTTCTTCAAATCTCTTCATTAAAAGATTTTTCCAAGTAAAGCATATTTCATTTTACACTTCGTTTCTTTAATGGTAGTCTAGCATTTTCATATTTTTGTTTTTGTTCCATTTTGCGATATTAGATAAATTTTACAGCCGATATGTTCCATGAACTTCAATTTAAAATCACTTGAATTCAGAACGAATATGAGTACGGGCGTTATTCAAAGAGTCCTCTCTTCTCACAACTTGAAATATTGTAACAATGTCTATATTCCCTTGGCTATAAATGGCACTGACAGGTAACTGAAATGTTTATTCCTAATTCTCCAAACACGACTTTAACTTTTGCTTTTGCTTTTACATCGAATTTTCAGGTGATCATATTAAGCCGATTTTAAAAAATAAATTTTAACATAATTTCATAAAATATAAAAAAGCAATAATTTTTTAATTTATGATGATCCCGTGGGATGATCCCTTGTGATGACCCCCCCTGTGATCACCCCCCTCGTGATGATCACCCTTGTGATGATCCCTTGCGATAATCCCCTTCGTGATGGTTCATTGTGATGATCCCTTGCGATAATCCGTTGTGATGATCCCTTGTGATGATCCCCTTTGTGATAGTTCCTTGTGATAATCCCTTGCGATTATCCCTTGTGATGATTCCTTGCGATAATCCCGTGATGATCCCCTTCGTGATGGTCCCTGGTGATAATCCCTTGTGATGATCCCTTTCGATAATCCCTTGTGATGATCCCCTTTGTGATGGTCCCTTGTGATAATCCCATGTGATGATCTCTTGCGATTATCCCTTGTGATGATCCCCTTCGTGATGGTCCGTTGTGATGATCCGTTGTGACTATTTTTACTGCTTTTCATCATCATTAGTATAGAGCCCAGTCTGTCCTGCTATTTACCCATAGCTGGAGGGAGAAGAAAGAGGATTCACACCTTTCCCAAGAGTATTAGCACGTAAGTGAATGTAATAGATTCGACGGGAATTCGAACTCGGCTCTCCGATTCCTCAATCTAAGCCGCTATCTATTATGCACACAAAAAGCTTAGGTAGTTATTTAAAAAATTATTAAAATATGATATTATTTAAGAATAAATATTGTCAATATATTCTTTTGTTTTTTTGTGCTATAACAACAATCGAAAAAACGTTTATATTAGTTTTATATAAAGTTAAGCAAATACTCATTGTTTTGGCCTTGGGGATAAATATATATTGCAAAATATATATTGCAAAAGTCTGCGGCCAAAAAAACAACCAAAGTAAAGGATCATTGCAAACATGTAAAAATAATATTTGTAGAAAGGAATTATTATTAATTTCAAAATGGGAAAAGATTCTAAAAAAAATGAAAAGTTTATTAATGTCTTCGTTTTGAAATGCAATGGTTTTTTTGTTTTACGCATGGAATAGAAATTAGAGGAGACGATTTATTGCTTTTTAGTTGCATTTCGCTTTTTTATTTGTTAAAAGAATAAGGATGGACATAATTATGGGAATTATAAGAGGTTCGGAAGCAGAAAAAAAAAAACAGTCGATAGAAAGAAAGAATTTGAGTGAGAAGAAAAGCAAGGTAAGAGAGGAATAGAAATGTAGAAAGCGTAACAAACACAGAAACGAAGAAGACAGAAGATAAATAGAAAGAACGTAGGGAAAGTGAAAGAAAGAAAGAAAGAAAGAAAGAACAAGAGCAAGTAAACAAACAAGGAACAACTGAGATAGAAGTGTAGAAAGAAAGCAACAAAAGTACACAGAAACAAAGAATGAGCGGAAGATAGAAAAGACTAGAAAGAAATGAAATGAAATGAAATAAATAAATAAATAAATAAATGTGTACAGCTAGCAGCATGGCCCGGCGTTGCCCATGCTTGATTCAAAAATCGTACGACTCATACAGCAATCGCTATCACTTGACTTAAAATATTTTTGCCCTTCCTTGCCTTTAAAGGAGTGCCCTTTGCCGTGCTGATGTTGCTACATGCCTTACTTCTTGCCTATCTCACACTGCGAATTTTTTCTAAGCTCTATACTAAACATTAAATCTGTTACGAAAAAAGATCTAAACAAAATGAACACGAAACGATCAGCTTTAAAAAAAGGACTCGTAACTGGAAAAACCGAATGAAAAAAGAATGTTAACAACAAATACTTTTTCACACCCAACCCAGTTCTGCGGAATCAGAATTAATGTTGAGTGTAAGCAAGCGAATGAAGCAATTGGAGTAAAGTACCATGCAGATTTAAATTGTTCCAACTTGTGACGAATGCAGCTATCGATATTTTTTGCATGCTAGCATGCTAGTTAACATTCGTGTCAGTCGGCTGTTGGCTCTCACGCTGGCCAATAGAATCTTCCTGCCTCTTCGTGGCAGCCAGCTATAGGCTCTCACTCTGGCCAGTAGAAAATGGCCGCAAACTACATGAAAACTGCCGTAGAAGCATGAACAAATCAATTATTTCCACTATCGATGGGAGTTGAGAAATGCAAAGTCAGTCTTGGCTTTCCCGCTAACTTGGAGCATGTGCATGTAAATTTTGGTGCAAATCCGTCGAAAATTGCGGCCGTGCATTCGTTACAAACAAACAAACACACACACACACACACACACACACACACACACACACACACACACACACACACACACACACACACATCCTACCTTTTATAGATAGAGATACATCAAGGGCTCCAGACCAGATGCAGTGCTTCAAAAAGCTCATTAAGCTCAGTACCTCTCCATACGGTGGACCTGCAACGGATGGATGAAGTTATGCTGAAGCCTGTCTATGTCTTTAGCTGGAAGCGACTCGATGCGAAATTTCGGGTAATCCACGCACTGCCTTCCACCACTTTCTCGCCATTCGCCTTATTCGGCTTTTGAATAGCAGTGCACTTGAGGAATCTCTAAGGAAGCAGCAGGATCGTCTCTACAGCTAACCTCAAACGGAGGTGTTTTTCAAGGTGTTTGCCAGGTTATATAATAAATGAGAAGTTATATGGCTGCACCATATAAGCTCTCACGGACCTCAGCCACCAGTTCCTCATACCGAAGTAGCTTTCTTTCATGAGCCTCATCAATTCCTTCCTCTCTCGCGACCGTCACCTCGCCAAGTATCAGACGCTTCTTCTCGCTATCAATCAACATAGATCTGACTTCAGTCCAGACACAATAATCTCCCCTGGCAGCGTAGAATCAACCAACAATTCCAGGAGCACTCCGACTTGGTTTTCTGCCTTCTACCAGTCTGACCTTGCTTCAGGAAGGCAATCCGTACCTATAAACACAGCCACAATAACCAGGACCAAGTTATGTCTAAATGTGTACCAGCCATTCTGTTGCATCTTCGGGCAGGATGACAACATACGGCCTAGTTTTGCCGTATGCACAACCACCACACAACCAGCAGTGGATGATTCTTGCACGCCCCATTTCCTCAAATTTGCCGGTGATGCCGCAACATCATATGATAACTGAACTTTAAATGTCGTGCATGGAGACGCCACCAACCAGACCAACTGATCTGACCACCATCAACACCCTGCTGAGCCTGTTAGACAGACTACACCAATCGTCTATTCTCTTAGAGATTCCGAACTCCCTGTTCCTGTAACTTTCATGGCTCTCGTCCACTGGCCTATGGCCAGAATCGCTCTCTCTATTTCTCGCCCCTTAATTCCCTTATAACACCCTGAAGCTCTGCCTGCTTTACCATCCCTGATTCTTTCCGCCTTCTCCTTGTCTTCACTTCTGGCACATTTTCCCTGATTACAGCATCTTTAGATTCAGACAGCATGGACTGCAATCCCTACTTAGCCATCTCGTACTCCTCCACCTAACAAGTAACATGTAACTGAAGTTCACTCCCACGCAGCTTCCATACAAAGCAAACGGTGATAATCGTCGCAACACCAAGTCACTTCCATACTTATTTACTTATCTTCCACTCAATTATTTCAACTGGAGACAATGTCAACACATGTAGAGTTAGTGACCACGTTAGCCTCAGCACAAAACCGAAATGCATTAAATGCAGACGTTAAATTTTCCAGGAAGCCCGTATTGGCACAATCTCTACTGGGACCTCCCTGTTGGCATCAGAATACGTGCTCATAAAGTGTGCCTCCAGCTCCTCCCGCTCAACGCTCCGTGTTCCACTAGTTGTCTCCCTAAACAACTGCTTCGTGAAACTGAAAGGCTGTTTCGTGAAGAGCTTTCGCGCACTGGCAGCCATCTGTCCCTTTTTTTACAACCCTTTCTACTCAACTCAACTTGCCAATACGCTTCCTTATGGCCTCCAGGATTTTCCTGATTCCTCTGCTCTCTGCTCATCAGCACTTATTGCTGCTCCTAATCTTCGCATCACTTTCCTCAGTGACCGGTTGGTTCTCTGTCGCCGGCTTTCCTGCACTGGCGCTAAGGGCTTAGCTTTCATTTCCTTCAGTCCACATTTTAGTACACCATATGCAATCATCATGTCTTCAAGATGGCACTTTTTCCCTCCTGGTTCACCGATGACTGTAAAGATGGCAGCTGATAAGACTTCATTCATCTCTGACCATATCCTATTCACAGTGGAAGTCCACTTAATAACTCTGCGACTGGAATCAGCTTCCAAAGTAGGATTCTGCAAGACACTGTGGTGTTCATACTAATGTGACGTCCCTACAGCCTTCGCTCGCTCCTCGCTGCTTCGTTCGGGTGTCGCCGCTCCAAACGTGACGTCCGCCTGTCTGCGTCTGTCGTGTTGTCCCGTCCTGTGACGAACAACTGGCTTGATATTGGTCGCGGCACCCAAATGTGACGTTCTAACCTTTTGGTGATTCGGATGGGAATCTGGTCAGATCCGATATCTGCCTCGTCGTTCCCAACTCGCTTCCAACGTCTGGTTACCAAAGTAACTGCGTTGATCTCTATTCCGCCTACCCACGTTGTGAATTGATCTTAGGCAGACGAAATCAATCAGTCGTTGGGGCCGTAATGCAAGTTGAGTTCAAATGAGGGTGGTATCGCACAAATATGTGTAAAATAAAATAAAATAATAACTCAAAAGTTCAAGGTATCAAAATAATATATATATATCTGGTTGCTGGATACATAGGACTGCGTCTATCTCCCGACCCGCTATATGGATTGTGACACGTTGTTTTTGTTAGGTGAGTTTTAACATCTTAAGTTGTCTGTTTTTTAAGAAATTGGTTCTTGGTGTGTCTTCAGGCGATAGTCGTAAAACTTATTTTGGTGGTATGGATCTAAGTCGCTCTACAAAATAAATTGTTCTTGGATTGAAGATGAGTTCGGAAGTTGCGCGAATCTTACAAGTCAGTTTTGCGAGGCCCGCTTCAACTGCGAACTGGAAGCTGATCCGAACTGGACTGAACTGGGAAACTCTGATTTTCGCTTGCTGCGACTTTGCTTATATGGACGCCGACCAAAACCGGGGTGGGCTTGTTGGGGTTTGAGGTTCCTTGATAATTCCAAATCCACAATCCCCTTCTTTTGTTTTCGGTCAGGAAAAATGTATTATTTCCATTTTTGGAAGTCTTCTCTTACCCCTACCTTCAGAGGGCGTCAACGATCCTCCCACTTCTTCGCAGTAACATCTTATAGCTATCCTCTTTAAGGAGTAGTGGCAGGCCTCCTCCCCTGCATCACATGATCACCTCCGCCTGGTTCTCGTTAACATTCATCCAATGGTCGATCAACAGTGTGGGTGTGACCAGACTAGCCTTGTTTCTTAAAAAAATATCTTGCTCAAAGAAAAAAAAAGAATTATCTCCTCTTTTTTCTTTTTTTTTTTTTTTCTTTCCTTCTTTTCTTTTCTATTCTCCCTCCTTCTTTGGCCGCCAACAGACCAATGCGACCAGTAGTGTGATAACCTCAATTCTCATCTGGACTTCGTTAGTCAGATTTTCGCCAATTATCAGAGTGGGTGGTCGTCCAGCAAATACGGCCAACTTTTCCGATAATATTGTTTCGCTCTTATCGCCAGATTCTAACAAAACCCAGACCTTGTCTAACGATATCTTTCCCTCGACAAAGACATAACCTATTTTCCTTTGTTTTCTTTAGCTCGTGGGTGGTCAGGGCAGTCCCATGACACAGTTAAATGCTTATCTATTCTGTCCCGGAGTTTAGCTAGCCGATCTGGAATTTGTCAATTAGATTTTCGCCAGCACCAAGTGGCTGTTATCTATTCCCGATAATATATTTAGAATTTTCGGCAATGGCAATGAAACCTTTCACCATCTGTCACTATCAAAATTTCATTTCTTTCCCTTCTTTTCTTCCTTTTCTTTGCTTCCCAAATGGTGTCACACTAATACCGACACTCCGACGACTTATCGACTATTGACGTGCGCTTCTTTGTCACTGAATCCCCGACCCCGATCATCTTGGTTTGAAGGTGGGGGATTAAAATTTAACAGAGAGAAGTTTTAAAGAGGAGAGTCAAAGACGGTTTAAGTGAGAGAAATATGAATGTTGTCGGATGTCTCTCTGTTAAATTTTAATCCCCCACCTTCATCTTTAGACCTTCCTGCTCTTCTCCTGTTTTTCTCTCGTCTGTTACCCCTCCCTATGGCATTCATTTACTCTAACATTCATCCCACACTCTCATACATACACTCTTACTAAATTTTATCTTTTATTCCTGGGGTTGTTTTTCTCTTTTCTTTTTGAATTTGTAGGTCTGATGAATTGGATCGTATTTTCGATTCCAATGGAATAAATTATGACCATGGAATATTAGTGTTTAAGCCTTTTTATATATATATATATATATATATATATATATATATATATATATATATATATATATATATATGTTTAACACACACACACACACACATATATATATATATATATATATATATATATATATATATATATATATAAATAAAAAAAAAGAACAGTAAGATATATAATCCGGTGTTCTTATAGATATTTTATTTTTACAAAATAGTTTACACAGCATTAATATTATAAATTAATTGATTTAAAATATGGATTTTCGCTACACAGTTCTAACCATTCAAAAATGGAAGCTAAAAGCTCCGAATTTAATTTTGTAATTAAATTAAAGACATTAGTTCCATTTCATCCTCAAGCGAATTTTGGAGTAACTTTTAAAATTACTGGGTTTTAAATACACAGCTAAAAACATAATTCATGTTTCCAAGGTCACAGATAAATCCAGTTTACTAGACTAGGGGTGTTTGGGTGTTCAATATGTCTATATTTTTAATGTATCAGTTATTGTTTTATATATATATATATATATATATATATATATATATATATATATATATATATATATATATATATATATATATATATTGTTTTGACACACATAAATGTACCTGAGCAACGTCTGTACAGGGTCTAGCGAAACGCCCTAGTAGGCAGGTGCATTCAGATATGAGTGGCCAGCCATCATATATAATTATATATTCGCCTGTCTACTAGGACGTTTAGCTAATCCCTCTTAAAGACGCTGCTCAGGCACATTTGTATTTCTTAAAAACATACAAACCCCCGTGTGTCTCATACTGAAACTATGCTGAGCGGACAATTGTTACACTTTCCAAGAGAGAGCGCATTATCTACCGCGATCGACGGCCTGAACAAGACTAGTACGCTCAACCCCTCAGTCACGGTGACTTGTGACTTCGTGCTAGCACAACCATCTACGGCTCGTAAATAGTTCCGTCTATCCATTTTTAGCCACAAGGTTTCGGTATAATTATAGGTGAAGAGTGCTTAGTATTGTAATAGAGAAATTATTACCGATATTGTGTTGATTCTTAGTTTCACAATCTCTCTCTCTCTTCTTCTGTCTGTCTGTCTGTCTCTCTCTCTCTCTCTCTCTCTATATATATATATATATATATATATATATATATATATATATAGGCAGCAATTTTTCATTGATGCATGTTTCATTAAATAATATAGACAAGTTGTGTCTATTCATTTTAAGTAAGTTCCTTTCATATTGTCTGATAAGCTTAACATTATCATTGAAAGACAAAAGGAAATCACCATATTGATACATGTTTAAATCCTATCTAAGCTTTCGGCTTACATAAGCCATTATCAAAGATGACAATTACATTTCAATATATCAAACAATACAAGGACGAAACAATAACGATAGTCTGTTTTTGTTGCATGAAAATTTTTAAAGCAATGACCAACTCGTGTATACGAGACGCGGAAGCGAAAATCACATCGCAGCTCGTGACGTCGCACATGACAACGCAAGAGTGAAAACGAGAAGTATTAAGTATGGGAAGCCATTGGTAAAAACAGATTAACTTTCTTCTATCTCACCCAGACATTATAAATGTAAGCGCTGTACTAGATTATCGGCAAGGTTTCATCATTTTAAAGTTGAAATTATGCAACCATAAGTTATATGCTAACATTTCCTTCTCTTGTACTTTTTTTTGTAGAACTCTCTTACGGCTTCTTGTTTTCCAGTCAGCTTTGATCTTCAAAAATTTAAATTCTATATCAATAGCTATCTTCTGTCTTCTTAATTCCTATTCTTTTATTGTTATCTTTCCTTAATAATATCTTTCTTTTTCTCAGATTCTCTCACAATCAGTAACACCTTGCGTCTTAGTGGACTCCATTACATGATTTCATCTATTGAAATATTTTCCCTTTATCATCAGAGCTTATACAATAAAACATTAGTGATACAAAGAAATTCTATCTTGGATATTACTTTTTATAAAATCGCACTTCTCGGTTGTGGAAATTTCTTTTGACTTTCTAGTCAACTTTGATCTTTAAACATTTAAACACACTGTCAATTGTTATCTTCTGTCTTCTTAATTTCTTGTCTTTATTTTCTCGCTCCTTACTCAAGTTTTCTTTTTCTCATATTCTTTGACATTCAGTAACCCCTTGTATCTTAGTAGTTTTATTGACATTTGGGGGTTGAAATGTTAAACAAATTTCTAGAAGAAAGGTATAATTGCGTTATTTTTTGACATTGATTACTTTCTTCAATGTGAATGTGTGCTAACGAGTTTAGCTCAAATTACATTAGTACTACATTGATAATTTTAGTTTTGTCTCCAATTGTGTGTAATATCTACATGTCATGAAAATGGTAAAATAAAATTAAGAAAGCCTAAGAATTGTAAATAGCTTGTTAATCAGGAGAGTAGGTGCTTCGCTTTTATGCCTAGCAAATAGGAACGTTCGATTATTTTGATTGGCGAATTAGTAATTTAGAATTGCAAAAGGAGACTATAGTTCAAGTCATGTAGCCAAATGCTGAAACATTAAGTGAATCTGACCAAGTTTATGCATAAGAGTTCGTCGAGGAATTCGGTGGTTAAAAACAGAAACACAATATTTATTTTTAATTTTCGAATTTTGTTATGCTTTCGAACTTTAAATATCATTTTGGGAATATTTTGAAGGTGGAGCAATCAAAAACAATTTGACGGAGATTCAAAGGAGCTAACCAGGTATATTTTAAGGCAAGAATATCAGGATATTGTAAAAGTTATTGGCACAAAAGATGAAATGGAAAAGCCGAATTCCAAATCCGACCGACACTGTTGTGTTTACATTCGCATTAATGCCTTAAAGAAATGTAAGAATGTATTTCTTGTCTCCAAGTTATGGGTTAAATAATTGCGTAGACTGGACTCTCTAATCTTCGGAGTAACCAAAATAGGAGAAGGACAATTCTTAATTCAAATCCGTGGCGAAAGCATCGCGAAGAACACTCCATTATATTTTTCCATGTATTCATGGCAGTCTACACATATTACAGCTAAGCAAGCTTTGGAGAATTGTGATGAAAAGGGAATGTCATTAAAAAAATTAAAGCAGTTGGTCGACAACATTATATTCATTTCTTATATTGTAGTTAGTTGAAAATATGCCAACATATTTCAGTTAAATTTTCACTTTCTACAATTATTGTTTACGATTTAGATATATGGAAAAAGCGTCCGTTTAAACGGACGCCATAAGAATATGGGTTAATTATGAAATTATTCACCGTTTATGGACTATATATATCTGTACGAGAAAGAAAAGCTTGAAAACGCGTGTAAAATGCCTTCAATTAGAACAGCAATGGTTCAAATGTGTTTTTCGCTATATTCCATCATATACAAAACATAATAACATTTTAATTATATTTACACATATCTTCTGAATTGAGAATGAGTTCAATTTATTTCCTTCTGTTTCAACGATGTTATTGTCGTGTTCATTAAAAAATAAATAAAAATAAATTATACTGTCACAAATAATTATATAAAATAATTATAAAAATTATAATTAAAATTAATTCGCCCATTCCAAACCAATGTGAATCAATTCTGTTCGTCTCCTCAAACATGCAAATATGTGACACTATCACAAACGGATAGACAGTGAACATGAAGGTTGACATAATTTCACCTCCCTTACTATTAAGTTCTCAGCGGTAACATTTTTTCTCTTAAAAATCCGAGTCAAAAATCGAGGTAAGAAAAACTCCAGACACTTTTTTATTCATCTAAATTATCTAGATACTCACTACACCGATTATATATATATATAAAGCATACAAGAAAGGCTATATACGTAACGCGATGTATTAATTGTCGTTTAAATTACGCAAAAATGAAAACAACCCTGACATCTCATTTTAACATATATTTACCCAAATTACACAAAAATATCTTGAAATACTAACGAGTAAATTTATTCAATAAAATCGCCACTGGTTTCAACCACGGCCGATAGATGTCTTCGGAATCAACTGAATCTCTTCTGGACGTTTTCCTTGTTTAAGTTGCTAAATGCCGCCATAATCCTTGCTTCAGTTCATCTTTGGCGTTCAAAGATG
Organism: Acanthosepion pharaonis; assembly: GCA_903632075.3. Lineage (NCBI taxonomy): Eukaryota > Metazoa > Mollusca > Cephalopoda > Sepiida > Sepiidae > Acanthosepion > Acanthosepion pharaonis. The sequence continues at coordinate 868,270 of CAHIKZ030005474.1, read as the reverse complement.
TTTTGTTGGTCTCTCGTTCAACTGTGCTCCACTGATAATAATCAAGGGAGTTGCAGTATGGGAGTTAGATGGCCAGATGTAAGGGTCGCAGAAATTGTCTGAGAGCCATGAATGGGTTCTTCTGCTTGTTTAGCATGGTGCAGTTTCCAGTTGCCAAACATAGGGTCTTTCCACAGCCACCCTCTTGACATCAAGGCAATTGATGTAGGCCTCCGTGTTGACTCTCAGGTCCTGTGGGGAGATGAATGGAGGCATAACGCCGACATTATTAGTGACCAATTTAAAAACCTTCGTAATCACCATTAGACTCATCAAACTCTTTCCAAGTCCTCTGCACTGTCCTCAGATTGACACTAAAACACTCTGAAATGTTCGTACAGCATGCCGTTTCCAAATTTCTGGCGGAGTGACTTGCGTCGTGGTGCACTTATTCTCACAGACGGTGCCCAACTGACCCTACTATTCTGTGCAGTTGACAAAATTAAAAGCAAACAACACACAGGCGCGAAATTAAAAATATAAAATGGCGACAAATTACCCATTGCACCCTGTCCATATTTGTTCATTCTTTATAATATGAATCTATATTCCGATTCCGATCTATATTTTTCCCAACTCCCAATTTATTCAGCATTACGGTCTTTCATGTTTACAATATCACATAACAATCACTGTAAACTAGATAATAAATAATTCTCTTGCCGTTTACACGTCTTGCTCGTCTTGCTGTTTCTCATTTTCTACAAGTATTTTTGTATAAATGTTAGGGGCTTTACAATTACCTGTACAGCGTCATAACTCCCCTACATTAATTGAGTTTAGAACTTATGCTACTCCTTCGTTGGAATCTTCATTTACTAAGCGTAGCTTAGATGTAGTAAAACGCCAAAAGTCTGGCACGAACTCACAACTCAATCGCAACTTGCTAAACATCATACCGTGTCGAAGCACCCTCGTATTTTAGATGTATCTATAAGTAAATGACGCCCTGCATTTAACTGTTGATCTAAAATGTCGAAGATCAGAGATCATGAAAGTAATTTAATTTTGGCAATAAAACCGAAGCATAATCTAAGTCAGGCCTGCACAAAATACGGCCCGCCGGCTGCGTGTGACTCACGTGACTAACCAATGTGTTCCGTGAAAAACTTTCAATAATAGTAAATATTTTTTGTTCATCAGTTTAAATTCGTCGACTGTTCGCGTCGAAGATTATAAATCTACAAGTATATTCCCTATTTGCACAGATATTTCATAGACATCAAAACGGGATAGAAAAACCAGGATAAAAAGATAGAAAGGAGAAGTAATAAGATTGTTTTACGCTAAATTTCTAAGCGTGAAATAATCTACTTACATTAAAAAGTCTCGCTTTTTATGTCCGTTCATAGAATTCACTTTTGCTGCTACGTCATTTTCTCAAGAAGTTAAGCATTCCCGCCTTGCTTAAAGGGTGGAATGCATAATTTTATTCCTGTATGAAAATGAATAATTAAGTGCCTTGAAAAAAGAAGATTATGTTTAAAAGTAAATATTTCTTGTTTATTATAAATGCAATTCACAACATGCACGTGTAGAGTAACGTTTATGGACACTGAAATTAGAATCGGCGAGCCGAGTTTTAAATCCAGTTTCGCCGTTAGCAGATTCGGATTGTCTGGTTTTAGAATTATGCACTTTTGATTGGAAGATACGATATAAAAATCAGATTTATTTTGTGTTCTTATAGATTTGTGTCTCCCAGCAGTCAATGTACATCGATATTCATATGATCCCTACGTTACCCACTAAACAAATGATTCTAGTTACCACTCAAGTTTCTTTGCTTTGTTTTAGTAAGTTTGTTAATAAACTAAATATTTCTAATGGAAGGTGGGCGATTATTTGAAAACTCTATTGAAAATATTCCATTTTTAAAATCGAAATTCAGTTCATAGTTTCCATGATCAATCTGTAAAAAAAATCAGTCAAGAAGAAAAGGAAAATCGGTGGTTAGAAATTAATGCTAGCCCTGTTAACGAAATTTGTGGGATTATATAGTAATCTCAGATATCCAAATATATTCATTAATCTACGTTTGAAAGAAGAATCGGCAAGACGAGCTCGATTTTTGCGCTATTTCGTTGAGTTCACTTTCGTACTATTTGCATTTAGAAAATGCAGGACTAATTTTATTTTCACCTCCAGGCTATTGGTTAAATAGAAAGTTTGACAAAACTCTCTAGCTTTCGATATGAACTAGAGCCTAGAATACCAAGCACTGGAGACGACAATGCAAAATCAGCCCACTATCTTTCTTAGGAAGGAAAATAGTAAATTAAAAATAATAAAAAAAAAGGAATCTGCTGAAAGTTATTATCGTGTACGTTCAGAAAAAAAAAAATCATTGCATTAAAATAGAAACGGCGGATGAGACAAAACAATAAGTGTAAGAAAACAGATGACATAATTATCATTAAATGAGTCAACACCAGGTCTAAACTGTGTATTGAGGGCATCAAACTTCAACAGTGATAGAACATTAACTAACCTACTAGGGTAAGTCAAAAAATATCCGCACTTTCGCAATAGCATATCTTTTGGTTTGTCACACTTCCTTCTGCCAATGCGTGCTTATAGTTGGTATTCACGGGATTGAAGTTTTAGTTTGGTCGTGCGAGTTTTCTTGCTGCTGTTACAGTGCAAACATGGCCGCTTCGCTAGCAGTGTGCAGCAAGGCGGAACAAAGAGCAGTGATCAGAATCTGCAGAGAACTTGCTACCTCATCGATGATAACACGCCGGTTCCCCATTACCATACCTGGAGTTTGCTGAATCTTCTCGTCAATGGTTGCGGTTAACGGGTGATCTGCTCTTTCTTCATGGCTGACGCACTAAGGAGCTGGACGCTTGTCCGGACATTTTTAAACTTCTCAATCCACTCATACACACTTTTAGGCAGTAGTGAACTTTTGCTGTATTCTGTTAAAAGCCCCCGATGAATTTCATCTGATGGCACAACTTCCGACGGCAGAAATCGGATCACTGCTTTTTGTTCAGTCTCGTTGCACACTGCTATCGGAGCGGCCATGTTTACACTGCAACAGCAACAAGCTCAAACTTCGATCACGTGATCACAATAGTCTCCTCGTAGACGAAGAAATGTCTTTAAGTTATAAAGATACGGTTTTAACGACTAATGCTGAGAATGGCAGGGGCAGAATGTGCATGCATAGAGGTAGTTTTAAGAAAAATAGGAATGAAAAGAAATTGATATATACAATCAGAAAGAAACAGCTGAAAGGCCCGGACACATAATGTGGTAAGAGTACCTGGCGAATTTAACACGCACAAATCATAATGAAAGCAAAAGAAGCAGGGCCATAGATCGAGTAACCTATATAACGAGTTTGTGTGAATGGATCGCAGAATAAGAACAAAGACAGATGGGAAATAGCCAAAAGTCACTTAGATCTACACTGCGTGCCAAAATATTATCGAGATAACTTTTTTCTAATATTTCAAAAACCGTCCAATGAATTCACACAATGTTGGCAACACTGAGCTGCGCAATCTCTGAAATTTTCGTACTGATCTGCGCAATGTAAACAAACTGGTGCCATATTTGTTATCAGCACGGTGATTGCGTGAATTGATTGGACGGTTTTTGAAATATTAGAAAAAAAAGTTATCTCGATAATAATTTGGCACGCAGTGTAAAAAAGAAGGGAAGTTGAGGAGAGCTATGATCGCTGATATTCTGAAAGGACATAGTGCATAAAAGTATATGTATCTAGGTCACAGATACTCCCCTGTGTATTATAGAACCATTATATGGATTATATGGCCTCAGCACGATGTGCTGATGCAGTGGTTTTTATAGCTAGTAGGTTTTTACTATGTTGAATTGTCAAACATATCCCTAACCAGTTTAAAATTCAGAGTTTTCCTTCTTCTAGACTCTTTGCCAACCGAGTACAGAGAATACGATTAACTCTGCTATTGCACTTTAAAACACTGGGGGTGGGGATAAATTATATTTTCCAAGTGGATTTGTGCGACAGTGAACGAAACGGCCTCGGGTGGAATTTGATCTCGGCACGCTGGCCCCATTTACCGCGCTGATAACCGTTAGGGCTTGTACACACGTCGCACATTAAACAAGACAGTAGAATTATGAATTAAACAAATTAATCACCATTGATACTTTCTTTGAAAATATTTCACTGGAACCTTTATTCCTATCACAAGTTAAAAGTCATACGAACAATATCTTTTTTGTTTTCCTAATCACAGAAGCTGCAGCAAAGAACCTTTAATATCAACATAAAAAAGATTAGCGTATAATTACAGTGGAAATAACCTTTAGAATGATTCTCTGATCGTAAACTGATTAGTCTTTCAATTTACATATCAGGTTTCAAACGTGCCTTGAATCATTATATATATATATTTTTTTTTTGGCAGAGTTCCATATATTCAAATCACGGCGCACACAATGTGTTATGTTGGAAGTTTCATTTAGTAACGCCTCCTAGCGGCTGTCTGATATTTTGTCACGGGAAAAGTAAAAATATATTCCAAAAATAAATACGGACTAATAATTCCACCAACGTCTGAAATGTCATCATGTCAAACCGAACAAAAATCATCTAGCTGGCTTGAACTGATATGCGTGTAGGTATTTCAGTGTGTACGTGGGTGGATATTTAGTTAAGTCTTTTTTTTTATTTGCCTGTCTCTATAGAGTTCCATTTATTGATTGGTTATTGGAATGTTTAACGTCTGTGTAGAAGACCTAGCGAGTTCTATATGAACAATCATTAGTAAGAAGCTTTGCATACACAATTATTTGTTTGAAGATTTGTAAGAATTACAGGAAGATGAACATTTAGACTAGAAAGAATGGCGAAATCAGTAAAAAAAAAAGAAAGAACTGCGATGAGCAGGAAGAAGAATTAAAGTTGTCAATGGAGAAAAAAAAAAGGTAGAAAGTAGGGGGAATTATTAAAAGCGTAAAAGACAATGAAACAAATAAAGATAAGAAGTAAAAAGTTAAGATATCTATAGATATTTATCTATCAGAAGAAATTTGGGAAAAGGTGATGAAGAAGAAGAAGAAGAAAGAGAGAGAGAAAAAAAGAAAAAAATAACAATGATAACGAAACAGAAAGGAATAAAAGAAAGAAACGAAAATAAGAAAGAACAAAAAAGAAATAGAGACAAAAAGAAATAGTAATGTTATGAAGAGTTGTCTCCCTTTGTTTTGTTACTTTCTTCTTTGAGTGAGCTATTTCTGTTTACTGGAATTATAAAAGGAGACTATACGCGAACCTTGTATTCTCAGTCGAATAAAGCTTTCTTAAAGATCCCACCTGCGTACTTTTGCCATTACAAGTAATGTAAATTTAAAGAAAGAAATACGAAAAAAGACTAAAGAACAAAAAGATAAACAATGATTCTGATAATTATGAACACATTAAAGGGTGAAAAAAAATTAAAGAAGGATAATAAAAAAATAAAGATAATTACGCTAAAATTAAAATATTAGACAAAAAAGAAAGACCAGAAAACAAATAAAGCAAATATTTTTATGTAACACGTAAATAAAGAAAAACGGAAAAAATGAATGGCAAAAGGAGATAAAAAGCAACAACAATGATTAAGCAAAGAAAATGGAAAAACGACAAAGTAAATAAAGAAAACTAAAAAGAAACAGAAGACGAAAAAAGAAAAAAATGACGAAGAAACGAAAAAAAAAAGACGAAAAAGTCTAAAAACATAAAAACGCAACAAATATTGTACAAAAGAACAATCAGAAAAAATGCCTAGAAAAAAAAAATAGGAAAAATAAAAGTCCTTTCTAAATTTCTAAATATTAAAATTAAAAAAGAAGTATTTGAAAAAGTTGGTCAGAGTTCTACTAAAATAAACAAACAATACCAGAAAAAGATAAAACCGAAGTAGGAGCGTAAAAAAAGAACGAGAAAGATAAAAATCAACAAAGAGGAAGTGAAGGATTGTGTTAGAAAAAGAAAAAGTAAAAATTAGAAACAATCTGAAAGATCGGGAGAAAAAGAAACATTTGCAATTTTAGAAAGTTGGTAAAAAAAAAGCAAGTGCAAGAATGTGAGAAAAGAGAATTAAAAATGATATAAAGGCGAAAGAGAACGATCTAGAAAAATGAAAACAAAAAATAATAGAAAGAAAAACAGAAAATGGATGAACGCAAAAAAAAAAAAAACAATTCTTTTTTAATCTTCTTTTGAGTTATGTCCCTTGTTAATCATCAAGTGTTTTTGCTTTCAAATTTAGGAAAGGATTTCGTTATAATTAATCATACGAATGCATGCAAATGTTAATATGAAAATAGCTTTTATGTTCAATACTAGATCAATAATCCGAGCTTCAAAAAACATTCAAGATCTGTGCTTCTCTATCACTCTGGATATGAATCTGTTCACAATGAAATAGGAAAAAGTATCCATGGCTAACCTGAAAATACAAAGACAATATGATTTATTTTGCGACGTCTACGATTGATTATTTTTAATTACGATTTGTGGGAAAATTGCGAATTTGACAAAGCGCTAATATTTGGACAAGATCAAAGCTGATAAAATATTTTTCACACCAAGAAAAGCATTTAACATTAACATTGTTTCAGACAAAGAATTCTCCACGAAATGTTCCTTTTCCTTTCTCTTTATCTGTTTTTGTCTGTCATTCTGTATGTCTGTCTGTTGTCTGCTTTTCTGTAACTCTCTATCCGTCTCCCTGTCTCCCTGTCTCCCTGTCTATATATGATAAAAATATAGGTTTAAGTTAGACTATATTTATGAGTAAAAATGATCAATATAAGAGATAGACCATATGTAAATAGAAAATACAAAAGACGACCTGAAGATTACATTAAAGTCAAAACACCAGGAAAGTATAAAAAATAGATTTTCATAGTAGAAATACCAGTAATACATTATTTAAAAAAATTACCAACAATACATTTTTTATAATAAAATTGCCATCAATATATTTTTTATAGCAAAACTTCCAGCAATACATTTTACAGCAAAATGACCAACACTATATTATATAGTAGAATTAGCAAGAATGCATTTTTACAGCAAAATGACAACCCATACATTTTATAGTAAAGTTGAAGACACGACAAAAAATATAATTACCAAAGTAGCAATTTTGCATGATTAATCTTATTTCTTGTAAGGAGAAACAACTTTTTACTCCTGCTTTGAGTTTGTAATGTTATCTGTGTAAAAAATGATGCAGCTAAATAATTATAATTTAATCATGAAATATTGTCATTCTCTTGATAATTATAAAGTTTGAACTTTCGTATTTATTATTCGGCATTAAATAATACATACGCTGTCGCTAAACAAAAACAAACAATCTGTAGTTTTGAATTTACCTTAAACTACTCTGGAAATATAACAGACGTGCATCTGTGTTGTAGTGGTTTGAAAATCAACATTCGAAAAACCAACTTTTACTTGGCTTCGAAAACCGATCATTGTTGTCAAAGGGAATTACGCAATTACTCCACTACCAGAATAGAGCCATTGTCTTATACAGAAATATGCAAGATTGAGTTGGTTTAGGCACAATATACTAAATATCAGTTAGTTATTCAGACTAAAGCATTTCATGTTTTTTTAGTTGCTACTTTGTCAGTTATTATTAATCTTTTAATAGCATTTCTGCAATTTTATTCGCATTTCTTATCCGCGTCACTTATTTATCAATCGGTGTATTAGCTTCGCCTAAAACAATAGAAATAGAATGAAATACTCATTAAAAATGATAATTAATCATTAAAGAACTAGGAAAAGGTGTTATGTGTGTATTATGTACTAATTATATCTAAAGAACCAGGCTGAGCAACGCATTCGCTGAAATACAATGAATAGAATAGTAAAATAAAACTGACAACAATTATTCAGTGTTTCATATCAGGACATAAAATATTATAAAAGCCGGAGAGCGCATCAGCCGAAACATTATGATCAAGTATGAAGATATTAGTTCTTAATTCATAACTAATAACGAAATTGAATCTATTTATGTTATTAGGAAATAATTAACATAACATGAAAAATAAGAAATGTATTTAGATGAGAGAATTGCATAATTTGTCTCATTAACTACTAATAATATGGCTACAAAAGCAGCATTTCTACGCATATATCTGTTCTGAAATTAATGTATATATATATATATATATATATATATATATATATATATATATATATATATATAATCCACGCTCTCTGCATAAAGGGAGATATATATATATATATATATATATATATATATATATATATATATATATATATATATATATATACCTTTATGCAGAGAGCGTGGAGATTGCTATATATATATATATATATATATATATATATATATCTCCTTTATGCATATATATATATATATATATATATATATATATATATATATATATATATATTTTATCCATATATATATATATATATATATATATATATATATATATATATATATATATATGTACTCTAATTTATGCAAAGAGCGTGGAGATTGGTATATATATATATACTCTCCTTTATGCAGAGAGCGTGGAGATTGGTATATATGTTTCATGAAACAGTATGTCGCCTCTGTGTGTTGAATTCAGTGGTCACTTATATATATGTATCAGTTCTTTTTGTTTATTCCGTTCCATTCTGAACTCTTTTTTATTCTTCTTTTTCCCTTATTGTAATTTTTCCATTGATTTACGTCAAATTTCTGCTTATTTATTTGCAACTATTCTGTGATTTCTTTCAAAAGTTTTCTCTGATTCAGTTGATGTGCATTGTTTTACTTCACAGTGAAATTGTTTTTTTAGTTTTTGCTAAAGAATGGCACTTATCAATTCATTTTGTTTTTTTTTTTAAAAAACCACCCACAGAGACCACCCACAAAGCAAGAAGGAAAAAAGTGGAACATTTGTAGTCATTGCACTGTAGATTTTGTTTCCTCCTTAAGAAAAGCCTAATTGATCAATTATTTCTTTCTCTAAGTATTTCAATTTCCATTTAGAATTAATTACTTAATTTTATTATGGTTCGTTTTTTTTTTTATTAGGGCTCTCTTTTTCTTTATTCTATTCTTTAGCGAATTTGGAGAATTCATTTCTGATAGTTTTTTTTTTACGTAAATATTTTATCTTATTAAACACCGGGACGTGTCTATTGCAATATACGACAAAGTTTAAATCTCTTTATTTATTATATGTAAAAAGACATGTACAAACGAAAAAATCGTTTTCTCCTAATTCAGATGAAAGTTAAGATGGCTGAATATTTATTTTTCGTTATATTTGGATAAAAGAAACTCTCATCTGTTTATTTTAGGTTAGAGAAAAGTAATTATCATTTCAAGTAAGAAAAATTCTCTCCCCTTATGTTGAAAGTTATAGTTTCAGATTTCACAAAAGTAATCTGAAATAAATTTGTATATTCCATTGACCGACATTCGCAAAATCGTCAACCAGGGTCAAGAAAGAGGATCAATATGGAGACGAATGGATCTGAAAAGACGTCAATTGAATATAGCAATTTAAATTTCTACGCCCATGATTTATGCTGCTTGCGTATTTTTTTTTATACAAGTCCTGCTTCGAGAACAACAACAGTCGTTCCAACAAAGGCTTCCTCAAATAAAGACTCTAAAATTCCGTGCCGAGACATTATATTTACTAGATTTATATATCTCCGATCTTGACTAATATGTTTGACGATGACTTAAGAAGAAACGTTTGTTAAGACCACGGAAAATGCGTAAAGAAAGATATCATTGACTTTAATAAAGGCTAAATCTAGGCCCAGAAGGCTATGTCGAAGCCTTTCCAAAATGCTATGGCTTCTATGTAGAAGAATGCAGGTTATCCCTCGTCCCCGTCACAATATCACTGCATTAGCGTCCTTAGTATCTTTAGCAACCTTTCTCGAATATATTATCAACAAGAAATTTATTGAATACCTCAACAAAAAGAAACTCATTAGCGACAAACATTATGGTTTTCGCTCTTCTCAGTCCATTACTGGTGTCTTCACGCATATAATCATTGAAGAGATTTATAATAACATATCGAGAATGATTTCCCTAGATATTTCGATAGCCTTTGACAAGGTGCAACACCAGGGATTGATACACAAAATCACTAGCTATGGGTTCTATAGAAGAGTCTTCTAGGTTATTAAGTTTTTGTTTCCTGTCAGGTAGGTCTATGAAGGTGGTCATTAATGGCCGATCCACTGAGTCACACGAGATCAATGCTAACAACCTCCAAAACTCTTTTTCTCCTTCCGACCTTCTTTCTTGCTTATATTAACGATATGCCTTTGTTAGATACTTAAAAAAAAATATATATATGCAGATGATACCACGGTGCATGGTAACACCTCTAAATATCTAGATGACCAGGGTTTGGCAACTGATCTCTCCTCTTAACTAACCCTCACAGCTCAGTGCGGGAAAGACTTGCTGATATTCAATACCTACAAACCAAAACTAATAAAATTTCATCAACACAGAAAAGAACCTAAACCTGCACAAATCCTGATGAGTCGACAAAGATGAACTTTGCCTCGAATGCTTACTAGATCTATTGTTTACTCCCAAATTCAATTGAAACACGTATATTCGCGCTATCGTAAACGATACTGGGGGAATCCTTGCATCGCTCAAGAAATGTTGTGCAGTAATTACTACACTTTTGGTGACTATACGAACTAGTCCAGAGCTGCAGTGTAACCCGGATATAAGAGAGTTGTCGGGACCGGAGAAGAAGTATCTTATATCCGGGTTTGGTCTAATTTATATACATTAAGACAGGCTCTAATTTGGGACCAGAGAAAATCTCTCTTATATCCGGGTTATAAATGTATAAATAAAGAGCTTTAGGTCAGAGGTAACGACAAGAAGCAGCATGGAGTCCGTCTTCAGACTGTTATACAGGCGTCACAGCATGTTGCCGAAGCTTTAATTATAAGCGCAACGAAGCACGTTATGACAGTGACGGGAGGGTTTCGGAACACTGGCGATTTATAACCGTTGTGACGTGGATTCGAAACTTTTACGACTTATAACAGTGACGAGGATTTAGAAATTTATATTGAGTGAATAAGTACGGGGAAAATATAAATGATGCTTCGGGAACAAGAGTACGGGTGACGACAAGAATTTGAACCATATTGACTTAAAATCTTTTTTCTAGTTGTGTAGAGGAATAAATTTCTCTTGGGTGTAGGAAAAAAAAAACATTTTTGCGAATATTGAGCAAATTTTGTCTTTGATAGTTGAAATCCAACACCAGAAACAACAACAAAACCAAATGTTGCTGGAACTACAAAAACAGCAATAGGAGATGTTGGATATAATTCCGAAGAAAAATGTTCAGCGTCTCTTACACCAGACGCTGTCCAAAACACCATATCAGAATTTTTATACAATCTTGATGAGGGACTGACTTTTATGTGTATTTTCGTAGATATGAATAAATATTCAGTCAGGAATGCAGCAGCTGGGAAGATGAGAGAAAAACGAGATTGGTGTTAAGGAAAATAACTCTGATAGTGTATGAAAAATACTGCAACCAACCACATATTACCGAAAAAAACACGTGAAATCAGATTTGAAGACACGGTATACATTCTGATGAAGAGCTTTCTATTCAGTGCCTCCTGGGGGTGCATGAATCTAATCAAAAAAAGAGGACGAAGTTTTTGTCACGTATACTGGCATCGTCAACAAAGAATGTGAAAAGTTTAGAATAAAGGAAATGACTCCAAATATGTTGAAAGGAATAATTTTCGTTCAATGTTTAACAAGTAAAAAAAGATGCTGAAATACGAGCGAAAATTTTAACGACAATTGAAGAAAACAGTAACATTACACTGCAAGAAATAATGGACGATTACCAGATAATTCTAAGTCTGAAACATGATGCTGAAGAAATTGAGAAAAGAGACTGTGCATTGGTACAAGCAAAGGAAAAATGTACAAAAAGGAGAATAAATCTTTGTTTCAGATTTGGTAAATTACATCTTGAAAAAGACTGTCCATTTAAAAATGCATTATGGCAAACGAGGACATATAAAGTCACACTACAAAAAAAAACCAAGAAAAAATTCTAACAGGAAGAAATTTGTAAACAGTATTGGAATGGAAAAAATGATCAAAGAAAACAAAAGGAAATTTGTGAATATGAAAATAATGTAGGTGTGAAAATGCTAGTGAACAAAGGTAGTGATATTTCAATAATCAGTGAAATTAGATGAAAGGAAATTGAAAAGCATGTATTAAAATATACATCCAATGTCGTGATCTTAGTTTCTGGTGGGAAATTCATTTTTTTGGTAAAAATGACTTGTAATGTCTCATTCGGTAAGAAGCATGCAAAAAACTAAAGATTATGCATTAATAAATGCTATGAATTTATTCGGTACTGACTGGTTGGAACAATTTGAGCTTTCGGGTTTGCCGATAAACGTTTGTAAAAACGTAAGTGGACAAGCGACCAGTTTAAAAAGTCAGAGCAAAAATCTTAAGGAAGAATAAAAAAAGGCATTCCATATGTTCTGCCAAAGTACTGGGTTCAAAATTCAAAGCGAATATTCTAGTAAAAACTGGTTCGACGCCAGTATTTAAACGGAAATGGAGCGAACGATTCCCACCATTGGAACAAGTCGATGAAGTGCTGGACAGACTTGAAAGAATTGGTATAATAGAAAAAAAGATAACCATTCAAAATGGGTTGCTCCAGCAGTGCATGTAAAGAAAGATAATAATAAAATTCGTGTTTGCGCGGATTTCTCGACAGGATTAAACAGATGTTTAGAAACACGTAACTACTCATTACCAAGTCCAGAGGAAAGAGTTTTGAAATTAAACGGCGGAAGAATATTTTCGAAGCTGCATCTTTCTGAAGCGTATTTACAAATTAAGATTGAAAAATGAATGTTCAGAATTAATGACCATAAATATGCACTGAGGATTATAAAAGTTTAACCGATATCCTTTTGGTATAAACGTGGCACAAACTATTTTTCAACAAGCCGTGGTAGATTGCGATTCCACAATGGCATTTTGGACGGCATTTTAATCAAAAGTTGGGCATGTGAAAACAATTTTAGAAAAACTAACAGAGTACGGATTTAAGCTTAGTGAAGAAAAATGCGAATTGTTTTTACCTAAAATTAAATATCTTGGCCAAATTATTGATAAAAACGGTTGTTGCCAGATCCGGATCCGTCAAGGGTAAGTGCAATTAAAAATATGCCTCCACCAACAACAGTGACTGTGATTACAAGATTTTCTGGGGCTGGCTAATTATTATCGAATACATGTAAATAATATATATAATTTGAGAGCTCCACTGAACGATCTACTTAGAAAAAGGAGTAAAGTGGAACTGGAATGATAACTGTCCAAAGGCGAAATGAAAAAAAAAAAGACTTACGTCAGATTTATCATTAGTCAACTACGATCCAAAAGCAGAAATTATAGAGGCATCAGATGGTAGGGAGTACGGTATTGGAGCGGTGATTTTACACGAATACGATGGCGGTAAAGCGTTAAAAAAAAATATCTGGTGGAGAGGTCAGCGACCATTCCTACCCGCCACCAGCATTGGACTTGGGGAAATTTGCTTTAATAAAATTTTTAAACCACGAGGAGAAACGAACGGCTTTAAAAATTCCACGTTAGATCAAATTTTATCTAGCAAAAGACAAGGCCACTGGACCATAAGAATACTGAAGACATACTAACGCCTGGTGAAGAGACATTTTTTCGCTTCTTTCGAGGTGGGGGGAGGATATCCAACTAGACAAACATATAGTGTTATAAGTTAGGTTAGAATGGTTAGAACAAGTATCAATGTTAAATTGACGAAAGCGTTACAAAGTCAAGTACGTTGGCTAATTCTCCAAAAATAGAAGGGGGAGATACCAATACTAATAAAAAAATAAAATATTTATAAAAATTGTTAATCTAAATAGTGGGGATGTTGTGGAGTAAATAGTACACACCTAGTACATGACTATAAATAATAGCTACGAAGAAGAAGACATTTGGAACCGGTCTCCCGGCAAATACAGGCGTCACGGCAAATAGCCGAAACATTACGCGTTATGATAAGGAAATACTTACACGTTATGATAAGGAAATACTTAACTCCGGTTGTTTTGCTCTATTATTACAAGAGCCACATAAGGGAGTATTGCTGCCATATCTCTCGCCATATCAGTTGGGGTAAATATATAGGCCATTTATGCCTTATACGCTACTCTGTCAGACCTTTTTTCATTTTATGTTAATGCGCCTAAGCAACATTTTCCTCAAAAAGTAATGATGCTTCGATGAAATGAAACTTTCTAGAATAAACTGAGTATTTTGGAGTTAACTGATAAGGGCGGGAAGTGGTTAATAGGATTTCAATTAGAAAATTGATTCTTATGTTCAACTATCAATAATGGTGATTTGTAGGATGACACATACTGTATATTATTCAGAGGGAACCAAGAATTTTTTAAAGTAATACTTCACTATAAACACAGTCATATTTCAGTTAAAACGCTGTTGATTTTTATCTTTTTTATGCGTTCAGATTTAACTGTTTTAATCAATGCATTTTTATTAATTTTGACATTGTTTTATTTTTACTTTAACTTTGTTTTATTTTAGAGCATTACGATAAAGTAACTTTTAGATCTATCTATCTATCTATCTATCGTTAACAATGACGTTAAAATAGATATGCATTCTATAATGAGGGATCACAGACTATTGTCATTTTTATTGATGGATGGTTGCTTAAGAGAAATATAAGTGATTTTTATTTTTTGTGATAAGTTTTATAAAGTATTCTAGTATGAAAAATGTGCTGCCTGGCATTATTGTAATGTGTGTGGTGTTTGGTGTGTTGCTTAGTGGCAAAAAATCAATAGATATAATAGACAAAATATCTATTGTTTTTTTAAAAATATATGTTTAAAAAACAAAACTGTGATTCAAATACATATATATATATATATATATATATATATATATATATATATATATAATATATATAAAGAAATATAGTCTTAAGGTGTGGTATATTTATGGAATAAAGTGCTCAATATCAGAGATAGAGCGTGTGTAAATATAAAAGTGAACATAGAAGTCAACACTTAGAGGCGACAGTCTGTTTCATACTATATGCAATCGTCCTGACGATTGCATATAGAATGAAACTGTCGCCGCTCACGAACTGTTCATATATATATATATATATATATATATATATTTTGGTTGGATTGATGTAAGTTTGTGATCCTGGGCTTTTGCGATCGTCAGACGAACTGATTAATTTTTTAAAAAATTGGATTTATGTAGATTGCATGTATTGGTGTTATTATGGAAGTGGGTGGGGGAAATCGTTGTCGTGTTGTCACTCATGCGAACACAAACATAGATGCATGTCCGTACACCCGATGAGGTACGCATACACACATACACACTCGCGCGTCCGCCGGTGATCATACAAACATAAACATATGTGGACAGTATGGTACTTGACATTAGTATGTATATGTGTGCTGTTGTCTCTATACATACGCATTTGTATGTTGAAATTCAAAGATCGGAAGTGTAGCGAAAATTTCTCGTGAATGTCTCGAGAATATATACATGTCAGCAATCAGAGCATCTTTCTATTCTTTCGCTGAATAATATTTTCTCGCATGCACTTATATACGTGTCATGGGGCTGTAGTAAAATTATGATAGGTAAAAATTGCTATTATTTTTAATTATTTAAGGTTGATTTGTTATTATTTTAAAGCTGGTTATCGCTTGTTTTTGATGACTGCGTATATGTAACTGGTAGAAATTTCAGTTTGTAATCCTTATTGTTTTTTTTTTTTAGGGAGGGAGTAGTTTACGTTAATAATTATAGCGGGTTTATATGATAATAGTAGATGTGATGTGATAGTAATGTTGTAGGGGGATTAGTGGCAATGATAATATAAGTAGCTAATAGTTATTGTAAATTGGTAGAAGTGATTAGTAATGGTGGTGGGAGAATGATAATAACAAACTGATTAATTTTTTTTTTGAAAAAAAATTTGAAAAAAATTAAAGTTTGTCTGACGATTGCAAAAGCGTGAAACCCAGGGTCACAAACTCACATCAATCCAACCAAATATGTTAGCTCTATCTCTGATATTGAGCGCTTCCTAATAAGTACCGCGCATATTATATATATATATATATATATATATATATATATATATATATATATATGTTTGTATTTATATACACACACTTTTCACACACACACACATACGTACATACATACATATATATATATATATATATATATATATATATATATATATATAAGTGTATCTTTATTGACAACCCATAAAACGGTATTTGTAAGATACAAATTAAACATATCGAATCATCGACTTTATCCTTCATTTTATTTGAATAAGTCGCAGTCGTATATATATATATATATAGCAGTTAAACTTTTCTGTAAGCTAATGTATTTTTCCAGTATCATCCATAAAATTCTTCCTATTAATGATATGAATTATTAATGATAATTCTCGATAAGTTCCAATAAGAGAAATCTTTACTAAATAGTTGGTTGTTTCATTCTGCAGCTTTGATAGCAATTTTTACATAGAAATGAGTTAACGATCAGAAAAAAAAAGAAAAAACAAAATCAAATTATTTCGTGAATCATCGCGGTACCATTTACCCGGGAAATAAGACAGTTTTGATGATGCCCATCACCTCTTCAGTTACATATGCTGTCAGTAGCAGGTAGAATTCCCTGAAATGCGCTTTTGGTTGCAAGAGATGTATACATATCTTTCCTAAGATGGAACACAGAATAGGCTGCCCTAGAAGTAGTTTCACTCAACTCAGGTTGCTACAAAAACCAAACATTAACCTAAATACTCGAATCGTGTACTTAAATACACTTGTAAGACCGCGCGTATCATATGGATGCTGTGCTTAGTGCAACACCCATTCAGCAATATCTCTAACTGTCATATGTATTGAAGCACTTTCTCAGATCAACAATTAAAAATGGCTTCGAGCGAATGATGCTTGTTGGTGGTGTTCGTGAGGAGATTCCTTGAACTGACGTTACATAATCACCAACAAAGTGCTCTACCAAATAACATAATCCACATCAATTGAGGATTTACAGCAACAGCAACAACTCAAATGGATAGCAGATGTAACTCGATGAGAAAATAACATTATTTCAACACTATTTTAAAAAAAAAGTTTAGTTCTACACTATTTCAAACAAAATGTTCGGATGGAAGCCTCTATCAATACTAGGAAGACATAAACATAAAAATTATTTGAATAGAAAGGTTGTATAAATTTCAACCTACAGTTACATTGGCTGTTCGATGAATGAAAGCAGAATGTTTCCTTATAAGGTAACAGCTGATATCATCTTTACCATTCTGAGATGGGAACGCAAATTGACTCAGCTGGAATTTGATCTGAATTCGCCAATTCTATTTTCTATGCATTTAACTATTACGACAACTCTGTACTTGTCGAAAAGTGGTGAATTTCTTCTTCTTTTATGTGTACTGGACGTAGTCGATTATGGCTCTCTACAACATTGTCTTTTGCTCTCTGTCTTTTTTCCTTTGTACTTGTTCTGCCATCCATTAGTTCTGACGCGTCAAGTTAGTTATTCATTTTCCTCCGCTTTTCTTGTGTTAACGGTCCTGTGTGTGTTACATTCGCCAAGCTCTTCTTCCTCATTATGTCTACCAGAAATTCCAGATGTTACTTTCTGATTGTATCTCGCAGAATTTAAGCAATGTCGAGCCTGGTTAGTACCTAGATGGGTAACCGCTTTGGAATACCAGGTGCTGTAAACTTGTATGTGTGGGTGGTGTAATGCGTAAGGTCTCGGAGTTGGAAATCAGAAACCTAAGTTCCAATTCCAGTCACGATCGTTATATTCGCTTACGCGGGAAGAGTATGAATGCACTCCCTTTTCCACAAGTAGAGCTTGCATCAATAAATCATTATTATCTCCCCCAAATCTTTGCAATCTGAAAATATTTTCTGACTTTAAGTAACTGTAAAGGGTTGATAAACCATAATAAATCAGTTTGATTCCTGTTAGTTCCTATTTTACTAAAAACGTCCTAATTATTTACATGTCCTGTTCATAGTATTCTTGACGTTCTTAAAAAAACACATTTCTGTTGCTTCAAGACTCTTCATCATCTTCAACTGTAAATATACATAGGATGAGGGGTATCTCTGAAAACAGTTAAGTACATCGCATAGCAAGCAGCGTATGCTGGATATTAGTTGCAACGACAAATTTATTATTGTTTAAATGTATTTGAAAAACAGCATTCATTTTGGAAATAACTTATAACATTTGTTCTGGGCTTATCAGTTTATTCCTACCATAACCATTATCTAAAGTCATATTATTAGCTCATACTAAGGTTAACAATGAAGATATTGTTGTAACTACTGGGGCAGGTATGATGTATTATTAACAATGTGTCTTACCTAAGTGCTCACTCGCCCACGCGCTTCTCGATTAATTATAGCAGGGTATCAGAAACGTTAAATCATTTTCAAAATATTAGACTGAGTACTTTAATGCAAATTGTGCATAGGCAGATTTCAACACTGTTCGCCGAATCCAATTTCTGTGATCGGAACTGTTACGTTAACCAGTACCTTAGAATCATTTCTGATAATGGCTGATTCACTCTGTTTCTTGTCTGTGAACTCCTCATTCTCTCATCGTCATTCATAGTCACTTTTCTCTCTCTTCTTTTTCTTGTTCCTTCGCCGCGGCCTTTGTGTTTTGATACTACCGTTGTGCCCATCGCAGGAACATGCGCAAATACGCTCGTGTGCGCGACCAGGATTTCAGGCTTAAATGTACACGTTCTTCTAAAGGCACGGGGCAAAATAATAATTGGCATCAGCATTTAGTCGCATAACAAAACCAATTAAAAGAGTAAGCATTCATAATAGGCTTTTTGACATATTGCTTCAGTGATAGAATTCGAGCCACATGGAAGATATTCATTGATTTTGGTAAACTGATTTTGGCCTCATGTGCCACAGACTCTATCTTCTTGTCAAGTAATAAAATTGCACAGTGATTAATAATCCTTTTCCCTCAAGATTTATGAGTTCAAGAAAGATTTTGGCAGAAATGAGTAACAGAAATTAACTCCAAATATGAGAATACAAAAGAGTGTA
This sequence comes from Acanthosepion pharaonis, assembly GCA_903632075.3. NCBI lineage: Eukaryota > Metazoa > Mollusca > Cephalopoda > Sepiida > Sepiidae > Acanthosepion > Acanthosepion pharaonis. The sequence continues at coordinate 848,979 of CAHIKZ030005474.1, read as the reverse complement.
AAGTTTATGTCAAATACGTTCAATTTTAAAGTTAGGAGTGACTGGAAAATACGTTTTTTAATAGCGTGGTTTAATACTAAATCAGTAAGGGAAGCATAAAGAGTAGGGGCCCCACCAAAGCGTAATATGAAGTTCGGCTGAGAGATCAATTCGCTAGCGCAGTTAGATCTGGAATTTGTCTCACTAATATGGCCTTGTGCCAAACAAACTAAGACTTAAATAGTTTTCATGCCCTGAAACGATGTGCGAATAGCGTGGTTAGCGCCTCAGAAAGTAGAAATCGATGAGCATGGTTCAAGTTTTGCCGTAGTCAGTTGCATTTACTTTCAGATTAATGTTCTCGAGAACAGGACGTCACCTTCCACCAAAAGCTAGACTTTGATGTCAGACACTCTTTTAGGACGATTCAGACATTTTAGCAGGAAAAATGTGGACAAGACAAACGAATCCACAATGTTCCTCATGATGTCATGTAAATTCCCAGATATTAAAAAAAACGAAGCAGTAGAGAGCCATGACCGCCTACATTCTGAAGGAACATAGTATTCATAAAAATATGCACCTAACGTAAAACAGCCTCAGCTTACAAACTAGTAAAGTCAGTTCACTCTCGTCGGGGGTAACGGATATTATGACTATGTACAAACGTAAACCTCCTTGTATCAACAACATTCTGGATAATTACTCTCCTGTGGTATCCTTCCTAGCTGGATCGTGTTTTTGTTTTACAAACATAGTAGCTGCACCCCAATATCTCATCAGCCCCAGGTGGTTGGATTTCGAATTAAGATTTCTCCTAGACTAGTTGCCAAACACGACTAGAAAGATAAGTTTTCCATACTATTTAACCCATAGCTGGCTTAGAGAAAAGATGGATTCATACGTTATTCACCAAGAATATTTGGACGAAAGTGAGTGTAACAACCTTGACGGAAATTCGAATTTAGCTCTCCGATTTCTTGTTCCGTGCCATTAACCACCAGCAGACAGGCAGCCAATGCACTTGTCTAAGCCCCAATTAATAAATATGGTTCTATTTCAATCTTGTGCCGTTGTCCAATTCTTTAATACTACTAGTTTAATTCTCACTGGGTACCAGAATAAAACATGTTCAGTAAATAAATATAGGAACTGTGAGTTCTAAAATGAATAAAACAAAAAATAGAATAAATAAAAATTCGTATGTCTATTCTCTCCACACTTCCTTCGAAGATGCGCCATTTATTGTAGAAAGAAATAATTTGAGGTAACCATATTATTTAGCAGTGAAAACAGTATATTTCTTCCAGAATTTAGTAAACGTGTTCTCACATGCTCAAAGCTTAAGGCGATTCAATGTAACTGCGATCAGCCTCCATTGCGGCTTCACTACTCAGTTTTGATGCCACACGTACAACCTTCTTCGAGCTACTTTCTCAGGACCTGACAATGTCCAGTGTCTCGATATAAGGGGGTCACATTGACTCGAAGGCCTTGTGGGAAAACGTGGAGACGTATACTCATTGCTCACCCCTCTCAAGGGAACTTGTTATGCATAACAGTGAGGACTTCACAGCCACCTGTTATTCCTTCTGTTTACTTTTTGATCTTGAACAAATTACTCCTTTGAGTAAAATCAGACCATGCTGGGCTTCGCATGGTAACAAAGCTCTTCCGCCGGATCACATGGTCCTCCAGAGGACTACTGGACATTAATTACCTTCGCCTGATAACGTAGGATTTGTATCTGTTTTCGTGTACCGAACTCCGATACATGGAGCTGATTGGTAATGATAGTTATTGATTTTCTAGGGATAAGGTAGACAAACTGGACGAACTCGACAGAATTTTTTTCTTTTTTTCGTTTTGGCCACTGAAGAAATATTTTTGCTTTTTTCTTATCTTAAACACGAAGGACCTTCTGTCGTTTTGGGAGGCTGAAATCTCCGAAACTGTGTGGCTGGCGGTTAAATTAGCGAGAATGCATGCTCTTACATCCCCTGCGATAACATCGAAGCTTCCATGGAGGGGCTGAAAGAAAGAACATTTTTTTAGTCAAAATGTTTTATTCATTGTTTTTCAAGATGTGTTCTGAAATAGCTGACGAACCCTCTATCTGAAAATTAATAAACAGTCGTCCTTTCAAACCTACATCTAAGCACAGATATATTTTTCAGGAACCTCTAGCAAATTTAGACATTCAGATGAACGTGTACGCCTAGAGATACTGAGGCAAAAACACAGTCATAATTACGTAGTCGACAACTGAACGCATACCATTGACATTTCAATAACTAGTTTGTGGTTTGAAATCAGTAAACACTGCTTCTGGCTTTTCACATCATTGCTGAAATGGAAGGAAAATCTCAGCACGATTTATGACCGGAAAAACATGCAACTATGTAACAACAGACATATGTAAACATTACTTATTCCAATATCATTCATTTGTATTAAGGGGCAAATATTAAGTTTAGATTGCCTACTTATACGTATGTAAACACGCACATTCAAAACACGCTGCAAGTGACTTGGATCTAGGCTATGTAGTCGCGAATATTTTCTCTTATACAGCTTACCATAATATTTCGTGCCTTACTTTTTGTCTCTCAAAACTCTGCTTGCTACTTCAACAGCTGCGTAAGAAAATTACCCCAGCTCACAAAATGTTGATTTTTATTGCTTTTTAAGAAAAATGTAAGTAATTTTAGTGTAATCTTGTTCACGATTCATCAAATTAACAGTTTCTCTTTTAACGAGGCGTAGACATTTTTATTTTAATTAAAAAAAAATGTTTAAATAAGTTTCTTATCGCTTGATGATGGGTGTCAGAAAATGGCGTTGATTGATAACAGAAAAAGTGAAAGTTCTACGTCAAAATTCTCACCTTTTCCAGCCTTTACTATTATTTGTTCACAACTAGGTTCTGTTCCACACAAGAAAGTTATCACTGAAACTGTAACTCATCTGATCTGATCACACGATGCCAGTTCTCCAGGATCCAATTAGCTACGCTATAAAGCCAAGAGAGGCGCTGTGTTCGGTTTTGTGGATTTAACAGGAGCACCCTGTCTGCTCTCCTATATTAAGGAGCACTGAACTGAGCTGCTGGATATATGTTTTACACCTCTGCATTGAAAGTGAATGTGGCCTGAGTCAGGTTCACCTATCTGTTACCGCAATCAATCCCGATCATTAAGGATCCTTGCTTGGCCACTGCGCGGCCGACAATGGACGAAAATAACGATCATTAAGTATTCCTGGTATATATGACACATAAGTCAAGGGATGACAAATTTATCAGCAGTTTCATAAATGGAATGATCCATCTAAGATCAGGCAATTAGGATCATTTGACGTTCAAACTGATAAAACTTCCCCCTTGACATTAGCATCGTAGCCAGTGTTTACACTAGCTGACCAGTTTTCATAGCAAAACAAGGCCTGAGCATTTCCATGATGTCAAGATTCGATGGTGCCACCGATAATACTGCCTTCTCTTAGATTTTGGCACATGCTTGTAGCCACAAGAATTACTGAATCGATTGAGATCATCTTTGACATACTTGAGGTTTTGACCCAGTCAATGTCATAGATGTATTGCGAACTACTGTGTTAAAATTATAAGAGACGCGAAAGAAAAGTTTATTTTCAGAAGGAACCGAGGAATTAATATCACAAGTGAAGCACGCTTCCCTTCTTTTAGTTGTTATACTTATCCTTCGTGCTACAAAGTGTTATAGTGGAACACACCTATTCTATAGTTAATAGACTCTCCCACCTATAATAAGTAGGGGTAGTAAGAGTAACGAGGAGTCGCTCAGTGGGTCGGTCTGAGCTCAGTCTGAAGTCGGACGACCGGCTGACCGGCTGACCGGTTGAACTCTCTGCCTTCGGGCGGGGAGGCACCCGAACGAGGCTACACCGAAAGGCAGAGTCTCTTTCGGGGATGTAAACCGACTCTGAACCCTTTTATACGGGTTTTAAAAGAGCATATTTTTGGTCGAGCCCACGGGCTCGGAGAACCCACGTTAAACCGGCCTTGTGCCACATTATGCCCTCGTGGGCGGGACTGAATATCGCTTAGTGGGTCGGTCTGAGTTCAGTCTGAAGTCGGACGACCGGCTGATCGGTTGAACTCTCTGCCTTCGGGCGGGGAGGAACCCGAATGAGGCTACGCCGAAGGGCGGAGTCTCTTTCGGGGAGTTAAACCGACCCTGAAACCGTTTATACGGGTTCCATGGGCATATTTTTGGCCGAGCCCACGGGCTCGGAGATCCCACGGGCTCGGAGATCCCACGTTAAAAAGGCCTTGTGCCACATGACACCCTCGTGGGAGGGGTGTCTGAATATCGTCAGTCGATGCTGGACGACAGTTAGTCGAATACTAAACTATCAGCAACCACAACTAGATTACTCTGCGTTATACCTATTATATCAAGTTCCTAACGTTTTGTACGTCGAACCTATTTTAGGGCCGACTTAATACAAATACAAGCCTCCACTGTGAAATTACTCCACAAAGTTAAGAAAACCGCTCGAATTTCTCTCATTAAATTTCACATTATGTAATGTCCAAAATCCGTTCAAGGTAGAGGCATTTGAAATGGTAATGATGAATTAGGTGTGCAATAGGTATGAAAGGTTTTAAAGATAAGAATTGACAGATTGATACTTGATGTGAAGAGGTTAAAACTGAACTGTTCAGGGAAGCATCCATACAGGTATTTGTTCCACAAAGTCAGTAGGTTTTGTTAAAAAGCTGTCTGAACAACTCTTTTTATATATAGAATACGGTGGAAATGGGGTGATGCAACTCCATGGAAGAAGGATGGCACGTTCTAGCCATAAAGGTCTGAACTGGTGCAACTAAAGAGTTGAGCTGATATTTCCCATGGAAATAACGATGAGCGCTATGCTTGTTGCGTTTGTGGTATAGACATAGCGGAATATAAAGGCTGCTTAAATGATTTTGAAATCTATCAAACTTGGAAGTTGAAGATTGAGCAGTTCCAGCGTAGACATGGCAGCAGCAATCTAAGTTTGGTTTAGGTTGGCTCTTGTAAAGATAATGGCTGGCAGAATGAGTTATGTACTTCCTGGGGCGATTGGGTCGGCAGTCATTTTTTTCCAACAGTAATGAATTGAGACAAAATACATATCCAAACATCTGGTTAATTCTCGCAGAAATCTTCCTCCATTAGTAATAAATGGTGATTTATGCTTAAATCAATGTGAATGTATAATATAATTAATTTTCTAGTTAATTAATAATTATCATGTTTTTTGTTTGCATATAATTAAAATAACACAGGAATGAGGAACTGGTTCTTAATTTATTTTCCATAAAATCTTCCTAAAATAATTACAAAATTAATAAAAGAAAATGGCTTCTATTTGCATTTAAACTATTTCAATCAACAATGAAATTATTTTTCAAAAATATGAGCCGTATTCGTCGAGCTCAGTGTGATGAGCATTGAGATTAAAAAAGAGAAAAGAAAATTCGCCTTTTCAAAATATTTAAAATATTAAAAATTGTTTGCATCAATGTTGTTTTTATGTTAGTCCCAGGTATATGAACGAGTATATTGAAAGAGAGTGACTGTTTCAAATATATACTGACGTGTCACAGCTACAATGGATCTTTACCTACGTCATAATAGATACATCATCCGGTTGTAATGCTGTCACTATTTTTCGATACTTTGGTGTTTTTTATTACCTTAAGGTTTCTATTTATTAGGTACTACAATTTGAAACAATGCAATTAATATGTACAACTTCAGTGATCATATTAAAGATTCCCGACAGGAATCGAACCTGTATTCAAATTTAAATGCAGGAAACCAATTCGAAGATGCCTTTGAGTCACCATTGATTCACGAGAAACCATCACAGCAAAGTATGGTTCAATTACTCTATTGAATAAATGTGCAGCAACTGACACCTGGCAGAATCACAGGATGAAAATTGGGGTTGTTATTATCTAGTAGTAACTTTATCAAAATGATAGAGTCGATTCACTTAACAGCAATTAATGTTTTAGGGTAACCGTAACAAATATATGCTATTGGGTGCTACGAATCATATAATCTGTTCCAGTGCAAAGAGAGATTGCGGATTGTTAAGGCTGTTTCTTTTTTGGAATAAACGCGTCAACGGCGGGTATTACTGGACGGGCTTTAGGCACTTTTCCTCGGCATCTAACTTTGGGTTTGATTTAGGTGATTGCATCAGCATCAAGTTTCAGCATTCGACATAGGGGATTTCTCTCAGGAAATAACTTTAGGGATTTATTTAAACGCTTTCTGTACGCATTTTGTAGAACTGGTTTTGAACCCTACAACCTGTCCATTAATCACCGCAAATAGAAATTCCTGGCAATTTGACCATAGTTCTCTGCAACGGAATTTTAACGTCAGCGCGTATTATATGGAGAATTAGGTTCATCAACAAGTAGTTCAATCCGAATGGTAAAAAACGGTTCCCTGATGTCAGGTCATTTGGTCAGATTTTGGAATGTCAGCCGTGCCATTAGTGTTTCAGTAAGACTTGAACAAAGTGAGTATTCGTGTGTGTGTGCGTTTCTTATCTTTCAGGTTGGATTACGAACATGAATTATTTATTCAATTCAACGTTCATCATGTAAATTCCATAACGAGGCTATCGAAAAAGTAATCATTCTAACGTTTGAGAAACCAATATTCAAAATCTAAAGACTCTGTTCTGAATGTCTAGTATAAAGAATAAAAATGGCTGTTCGGATATAAAATTACAGACGATTCATGAAAAGGAAACTGAAATGAACAGGAAGGTAAAACCAAAATTGGAACGAATCCAAAGAAAATACTTTGTCACTGAATACAGTGCACAGACAGAAAAATTATGTTATTAGTGTTCTTGGGTCTTTCATTTTCAGCAATTCTTATGATACAATTGTGATTTGAACTTCTTGAATTTTCTGATAAAACATTCACATTGACACACACGCACGCATATATATACATATATATATATATATATATATATATATATATATATGTGTGTGTGTGTGTGTGTGTGTGTGTGTGTGTGTGTGTGTAATTGAAAGAGGAAAAACGTTTAGCAAAAGCATTTTGTTGATTGAGGAACTTTATCCAGGTTAGTGTAGAATTTTAATTTTTTCTATTTTTATTTATTCAAGCAGGGGGGGGGGTTAAAGAGAATGGTGAGGAGAAGTGAGGAAACAGTCAGTAAAGGAACAGGATTCAGGAGCACAGAAGACGGTGATTAACGTTTTTGAAGATTCTAGGAGGCAGGGAAGGAAACATTCCGAAGAGAGTTACACGGCTTAGAAGTGCGAGAAAATAAATGATTAGAATAGAACCTATGGTTGCATCTAGCTCGTTCAACAGTAAAACGGAGTAATCTGTGTTTATAGACAAAAGTAAGTTTAGATTGTGGAATTAGAGAACTCTTTAAAATATTCGAAAGGTTTGTTGCGTGAAGGAAAGGTAAACTCTCTAGAACTTTAAGTGCCTTATGGCAAACACTAAACTAAGCTTAGTTGAAAAGGTACCTCGGCGGGTGGTAACTGTTAGCTTGCTCGTCTGGTTACATATTATTAATATTTTGTGAGTTCATGTTTGTGGCGTGCGAAAAATAGTTTAAGCTTAGTAGAAAGAGAACCTCAGCTTGGGTTAATGATTAGCGGAACTCGCCTGTTTGACCAATAATGATGAGTTTGATTCTCACTGGGTGCAACATATTCGTGTCTTTGTTCCAAATCCCAGCTCAGTTTGTAGTAATGATTAATGAGCTAGTCTAGTTGGCTATTTTTTCTGATTAGTGAGTTCGATCCTCGCTGGATGTCTCAAATTTATGGACTTTTGCTAAGACTTAACTCAATTTAGTAAATAAAAACTCAGTCAACACCTCTTTTCGTATTTTTCCAGATTTTTGAGACATATAAAGGAAATTATAATGTATGATAATAACATGCTCTTCTTCTATGTGTTGTTTCCTTTCAGGGCGTGGGTGATCATGATTTTCCACAACTTCCTATCATCTGCAGCTCTTAGTAACGTCAGTCTCCTTGACAATCCTCTATGCTCCCGTTCTACCATCCATCCACTTATCTCTTTTGCCTTTGAGTATCAAAATTTTCAAGCTGTGCTTCTTCAATATGTATCCAAAAAATTCCAGCTATCTCTTTCTGATACAAGTGTTCTTTTTGTTTCCATTTTCGCTGCTTACAGGCTCCATCTACTGTATGCTCAGTATCCTTCTGTAGAACCACATTTTTCTTCATCTGTGAGGAGATTGTCCAGCATACACTGTCATGCAGAATTATTTACTAGCATATAAGAAGATTAATTCACAGATACAAAACAAAGAAAAGTATTGGTTTATTGCTGGGTTTTATTTACTAATCTTAGTTTAAAAGAAAATATCTCAATTATTATTATTATTATTATTATTATTATTATTATTATTATTAGTAGTAGTAGTAGTAGTAGTAGTATTCATGAATATATTTGATGCTGGAACTTTAAGAACGTCCATTTCTTTCCCTGTATTCTTGCAGACCCCAGTACAACCGCGTTGGAAACAACCTCAGTTCTTTCCAAATCAATTCAATTTTGACTCTGCTTCTCCAAGTGTTCTATTATAAGCACAACGCTAACCTTCACGTTCGACGTTTTTCGTTACTCATTTGCGACACCCTGGTATTTTCTCAATGTTGAGCTTTCTTTCAGTTGAAACCTGTTTGTCTCCTGTCACAGCTACGATTTGTCAGGTTCTCAGTTTCCTTGTTTACGACCATCAGATCCAATCTACGAGATTGAATTGGATGATCGGTTTGGAGATTACATACGAAGTATATCTTATTCTTATAATTTTTTTAGGACAGCTTCAGGTCTGTGTTAATATTATTTGTTTACATGTTCGATGGCAAATCACTTTTACAATCTTAATACATCTATGGTCGTATTATGTCGAGATATTGTCTAATTTTTTTACGCTTTCCTTGCTACATTCACTTATGACGGAGTTTCTCGTTAAAAGTGGCATTTATTTGAGCTTTGCAAAAATTTTCGGCGTCGCTTGAAAAACGATCATTTTTCAATTTCTTTTACAAGGTCAAGAAATGTTTATCACTTGCATTGTTTTTTGCAGTTTCAATCTATGTACTGCTGAAACTGTGACAAAGTCTATAACAGATCATCCTTTCTTTGTTTGTATTGGTTACATCTTGTCTCTATGCTTGAATTCGGCGATCTGCCTTAATATACAAAAAGAAATTTTTATTTTTCCGTAAGATAGCGTTTTATATCGGATAGCTCAACAAGGACTTTCTATCAAATTTCATTATTATTATTATTATTATTATTATTATTATTTAGTTGTTGTTGAGTGATAAAGTTGTTCGCTAACAAAGTGACGCTGATGTAAAAAATAAATACGATTTAATCAATGTAAAACGCCTTTCCATGTACGGAGTCCATGTATATGACATCCAATCTGATAAAAGTATACCAGAAACATGCATCACAACCAAATATAAACAATATGGCGACAAATCTTAATACAAGCATTTGCATAGCCTTCTAGTTCGGCCCTGTTAAAATACCTTTAGGTACGGACAGCCATTCCAAACGTCTTGTCACCCGGCTATGCTGCTCCATGCTCTCATATGAACAAACATACACCTTCCCCTCCTCCTTCTTCTTCTTGTGCCGTGTCCCTTCAGGACGTAGACGATGATATCTTTCCACAAAATCCTCTCTTTCGTAACTCTTAATAAATATTCTCTTTTTGTTATTTTTCCTAAACCTTGTCCCGTTCCCCATTTACTCAAACTCATAAAGTATGTTGTGCGTGGTTTTCCTTTGCCCGTCTTGCCTTCAATCTGCCCTGTGACTATCAGATTTTCCAAGCCTTCTTTCCCTAGAAATTTCAATTCTCTCTTCATGATGTTAAGTGTAAGTTTCCATTTCCATTTTCTTTGAAACATCGAAACCACACATCGGAAGGGGTATGTGTGACAATATAAAAACAATATGAAAAAAAAAGAAGTTTTCTGAATCTAAAGTCCCTCAAGTATCGTCGAACATGACAAAATGATAGGATGAGACGGCTATACACACCGGGTCAAAATAAAATGGTTCCATCCAGAATTTCTTCAATGAGTGAGACAGAGTACATCCACTGAGCCGTTATACTGAAGACAATGAGTGCTCGTCTAAATGAATAATTATAACTGTTGTGGTTCAATATCCTCGCACCACAGTTATGGTCCAAGGTTAGAACCAAGAAAGAACAACACGAACACAAGAGTAGAATAACAAAGATATATTACAACAGAAATATAGTACAAGGAATTGAAGATGTTACTAATGACTGTCCGTCTGGTTTAGAGTAAACTAATATTGTCTCGACTCGTTACATCATTCATTCGGTATGTAGCCCCCCCCTCTACGAGGGTTGCATGTGGCACAAGGCAGAGTTTAACGTGGGTTTTCCGAGCCCGTAGGCTCGGCACAAAATATAGCCTTTGAACCCGCCTAGACAGGTTCAGGGCCTGTCTACCTCCCCGGAGGAAACCTTGCCCTTCGGCAAAGCTTCGTCCGGGTTCCTCTCTGCCAAAGCAGAGAGTTCAACAGTCATGACCTGCTGCTCGTTACACCATTCATTCGGTATCTAGCCACCCCCTACGATGGTTGCATGGGGCACAAGGCCAAGTTTAACGTGGGTTTCCCGAGCCCGTAGGCTTGGCCAAAAATATACCCTTTGAACCCGCCTAGACGGGTTCAGGGCTTGTCTACCTCCCCGGAGGAAACCTTGCCCTTCGGCAAAGCCCCACCCGGGTTCCTTTCTGCTAAAATAGAGAGTTCAACAGTCATGACCTGGTGCTCGTTACACCATTCATTCATTATACCTCTTGAGAGACGCAGTATTTATAGTGTCAGGAAGAGTTCATTATCGTTATAGCTAAGTTCCCATAACAATAACATTAGCTCGAAATGTCCAGATGTAACCGTATGTTCTATGCTAAGATTTTCTTCTACCCCCTTCTCGATTGTGGGACTCTCTCCTGGCGTTTTGCTCCCGAGTTAAATTTGGATTTAATCTTTGAAGTTCAATGGCAATCGTTATCTCCTGTCTTCTTAATTCCTGTTTTATTTATTTATTTTTCTCCCTACATACTAGTGTTCTTTTTCTCATATTTTAACCCCCAGTAACTCCCTTGCGTCTTAGTGGCTTTATTGCCTTGTTTGCGGTGAAATCATTTAAAAATAAAGATCATGATTTTTGAAGCATTTTGAATGATAGTGAAAAATACAGTTAAGTTAGAATTTTGAGACTATATTGCACATAGAGCTAAATGGAAAGACTTTTACAAGACTTTCTAGTCTGCTATTGTCAGAACATAAGTTGCAATGTTTCTGCTTGAATGTCTTGGACAAAGAATTACAATTCTTTTAAAGCATTTCACCCCAAGCAAGCCAGGAGTGGCACTATCACGCAAGGGGTTTACAGAGAGTGAAAGTAAGAGTACAGATGGGTGTTTGGGGAAAGGATAAACAGAAAGACGGGGATCAAGATCAAGGCATCAGAAGATGTCGATTGACATTATATTTAAATTTTTGAAGTTTATAGTGATCAGGGAAGCAAATAAGAGGAAGGAAGTTCCACTGTCGGGAAATGCAAGAGAAGAACTTGTTGGAGTAGAAATTTAACTGTTTCAACAGTAAAAAGAGTGGGACCGAGATGCCAACATAGTAGCACACTTAAATTCATGCAGTTGGGGCACCAATGAAAATAGCTAGTCAGAACAGTTGCCATGAGCTTGGTATACAAATTGTTATGGCCGTAAGCACGTCAGCGGTAAACCGAGAAAAGCGGAAACCATATTGTTTGTCAGAGAGAAGATCATGGGAAGCATAGATTAAAGCCTCAAAGTCTTTGCCGAAGATCCGTAGGAGACTGATAGGACGATAGTTAGATGGGTCAGAATGGTCTCCGGAGTTCTTAAAAACGGGGAAACAGATAAGGACTTCTAAAGGCTGGAAAGCAAGAGTCATCGAGGTAATAGCTATATAGTTTGAAGAGAACTGGAGCCAGCTCAGAAGCACATTTCTTTGGTACTACGGCTGGTATCTCGTTATCACCACTTTAGAGATGATGTCCCATACCATCGACGGGGTTATGCCCCTCTGACTCAATAGGGCTAGAATTATAGTGGGAAAATCTGGTGTGGGTACTCCGGATGAGTCGAGTGTTGAATTGGATGAGAATTTCCGAGCAAAGCATTCAGCCTTATCAGCTGTGGATGTTAGGACTTCAAGTTAATTGAATAGAGGAGGAATTGAGGATTTGCTCTTGTTAAGCATACTCTTACAGAGCTACCAATAATCTTTAGAACCAAACTCGCGAGATGCAATACGTTGTTTCATACTAACAGCAAATAGTAACTTTGCTTCAGTGAGGAGATGCTTGCACTCGTTACGAGCAGAGACAAAGAGACGCCTGTTGCAATGAGACCTGTCGCTCCGATACAGGCGGAAGAAGTGATTCCTATAACAACTGAGCAAGCAGCTGAGAACCAAGGAAATGAGCGTGATTTAACTTTTTTGCTGGGATGAAAGCCTCGATGCAGGCTTTTTTACCCGGGAGGAGGAGACCTCAGATGCACATTTTCGAACGGGGTGATTAAAAACCACACTCCAAGGGACGTCGCGAGGGAAATCACGATACAAGTCCCAGTTTGTGCGTTGATATCAGAAAGATATTCTGTTAGTAGATGGTTTGGGGCTGGAGAGGAAGTGGAAGGAGATGTTAATAGATAGCATAATTATTCCAGTGAGGTCAGTTACAGAATGTTTAAGCCACATGGTATGGTGGACGTTAAAGTCAACGAACATGATTATGTATGCAAACGGATGTAGAGAGATGGCATTGTTCAGATCATCGGAAATGCTATCGAGTACACCACTATCTTAAGAGGAAGGGGAACTTTACAGAAAGAAGAGATAGCTTACTGAATTGAGGAGAGATAGATGGAGACACATATACGAATGATCTGGAGATTCCAAAGAGAGTTTCCTAGCCAGCAGGAGATAATGGTGGACATAGACTCCGAAGCCATGCATGTGGATTTTAGAGTCTTTTGTAAGGAGAGGAATGTTACAGTTTTTTGGGTATCTGCTGTATATAACTAGTGAGCGAGTCAAAATGACTTATTTCCCTTTATAGTCGACCAATAGAAGGTTGACCAATCAGAAGCCGCACAACACTGTATCCGTCGTGTATAAAGGCGGCCATCTTTGTTTCTCCTATCAACCTGAACAGAGGCAACTTGTCCGGCGAACAGGACAGACGGAAGAACTACGCTCTGCTACCTTGCTTTCCTACTGTCTCCGAAATATTCACTGCCAACCTCTGGATTCTATACTCGAAGACGATCGTCATGAAAATGTCTAACAAGGAGGGTAGTCGAGAATTGAGAAATTAGAGGAGGGGATTGACGAGTTAAAGTTAGTCTTGGAGAGAGCTAGTCTATCAGGAGACTTTTCGAAGAGTAACCATTTCAAACTATATAAGTTGGGACAAATACCACGGATGTTGGAGAAAGAAATGTTAAAAGGTGTAGACGATTATTTTGAGTTGGTTTAGGTTTATATTTTTGGCTGTTTATGGTCATGTTGAGATATGTTGGTAAGGAAAAGGCCCAATGTAATAGAAGCAGACGGTCATCAAATGTAAAATGAGCAGAAATGAACTGGCGAAGACTGCAACATAACGTGTCTTCAGAGTTGCCCACCGGATGTGCGTGCAGTGAAACACTTCCATGCGCGACATGGCACTGCAAGAACCCCATATATTATTCAACTGTTGATCAGAACAGCCTCTCAGGACGCTACGCAAGAGTTCGGGCACTTAACTAACAGTCGGGAACAGCAACCAAAAACTACCAACCCGGGGACCTTAGTATGAAAAGACGTTTCCACCAACCGCACTCATCACAAGGGATTCACGACTGCACTACTACTGAGGCCAGAGGAAACGAAAGGATCCGGGAACTCCTTCCTAAACAGGAAACAATTGATAAGCCTCTACTCCTGTTCCCAGATAAGGTGGGGATAGTATTGACTGAACGATAGGAAAACCTATCTACTCCTATAACGAAAAAGAACAAAACAAAAAGAAAAAAGAAAACACAAACAAACAAGAAATCGATCAACAACGTGCATGGCACCCAGAGTTGGAACTGAAATATAAAGTTTTAACTTAGTTTAAGTGCCAACATGCACTTCCCGCTGAAGACGAACAATACACGTAAAAATAACGTCCAATTCTTGCACGGTCCAGAAAAAAAAATCAAATATTTAATAAACAAACAAAGTTCTTAAAAGAGGGCTGAATAAATTCACTTCAATTAAAAAAAATTAATAAAAAAATTAGCACCGAGTAAAAAAAAAGAAATAAGTAAATAAAATGATTAAAGAGATGCAAGTAAGACAGGCTCGATATACTTTTTCACGTGGCTTCGTAGACGAAAATTAAGAAAATTGTTCTACTGGCACTGATTATCTAGTATGGTTGAATTTAAATCCCAAAACTGAGAGAGGGTGTAGTGAATTATTTACATTATTTGCATTCAAATTAATATCTTCATCTTGGCTGCTACCTTATAAGGTAAAAAATTACTAAGTAAAGAACACTACAAAAATCATATATCTAAAGGAATCAGTGCATATACTGGGTAATGACGGCCTCCATAGACCTAGCATAGAAACAAATATCATATTAGAGTCATCAATAAAATAAGGGGAACGATGATAGAGAGTGACAAGATTGACAGCCGCGTTTCAAGAGTAGCAATATAAAAAGAAAAGCTGTAGTAGAAGAGGTCAACCCTAGTAGTAAGGTAGCAGCAGGCACGTTGGTAGGACCATTAATATAAAGGCTACCAGTTCTAGATTCGGGACTGTCTCACAGTACAATATCCCAGATGACTGAAAAGCGTCTGTTCGTGAATTCGGTGGGACAGTAATTGTGGATTTAGTCTCTAGGAAGGATAAAAACCTTGAAATAACTGAGCAGTATTAAAGAAGAACACTGAGACCTCCCGAGAAATGGAAAGCAGAACGAGATCTATCTACCCTCGAAGATTAAATAAAGTGCTTTACATTCCTTGAATGTTACCCGGATCGGTAGACACCTGAAGAATGTCGGAGAACACGACGCTGTTGTGATAATAACAACAAAACGAGTATATTTGTCTTGTAGATAATCTATCATATTGTCATTTAGACTAAGTGATAAATACACAGGAGAGGAATTGAACTAAAGAGGAAGATTATTTCATGTTTCTGATCTTGTGCTGCGCTGAGAAATTCTTAAAGATTTAAAGTCTTATTAAATAAAGAATTAACACTTAACACAATAACACTTAATAAAATGTTAAAGTTGTTAAGAATAGTGAATAGAATGATGTAAACTTAATTTCAATCACTGCCTGAAAAGGGGAGGTTAGCACATCACTCATCGGACGAGTAATGTGTATAATGAGATTGGTTTAGCTAATAGTTAATTGGAATAAAGATAGCTATAACTATAACACATGGGTAACTTTGAGTCAGAGTACGTAAAACACCTACGGCTACAAAGTTTGTTCATCATAACAATGTGAAGATATGAAAAATTGACCAAAATGGTTTCTACATTTAAATGTCTTTAAGAATGATATCAGACGTTACCAGATAATGGGTTGGAGACGTTACCAAATAATGGGTTGGAGACGTTGCCAAATAATGGGTTGGAGACGTTACCAAATAATGGGTTGGAGATACCATACAAGACAGAACGTTTGTGAAGATTATTGCTATTGTCACGAGCAATCACTGATTGCTAACCTATTTTATATTGTCCTAAACAAATTTAAACACGCATGTAATGCTGCTTTGTCGGAAAGAATTGGAAGTAAAATAATTTAATTTATTCTTATTGACATGAGATCAGTTGTCATTGGCTGCTTCATATTTGGAGTATTATATAAAAAGGGATACTGGAACGTTCTCGGTCAAACTAAAAAGATTAAAAAAATTCTGATTTTTATTTACTCAGATTTTCGGAAGTGGATTCTATTAAAACTTTGAAACGCTTCTCCGTAGTAAAAAAAAAATAGTTCAGAATGATCTGGAATGGACACTTCACAGGTCCCCCATTATTGCCAGATTTAGATTAAGTGTTAAAGATATTTCGATACGCATGCCAGCTTGTAATTGTATGACTACGTGCTATCATTGTATAGCCGATTGTAATCAATTGTTTTTCTCCTGCTGCGACCTGTAGCTAGACTGATGGTGTGTAAAATTTGAAAAGATGGATGCTTGTTCAGGGACTCTGCTTATCTGGTTACTTTAAATATCAGGTTAATGGCTACGAGCGTCACGGAAAGATTAATTAGGAACGAGATCAATACGAAATAGATGACATTGTCAAGCTTGGTGAACGTGAATGGAGACGATCTAGCAACTGCGCATTATAGCCGGAAATTGAAATATTTTTCTGGATCCATTCGTCATCAAGTAAAGTTTTCATGGATTCTTGTTTTTCGAAGGAAGGAAAAATCAGGTATTTTTCATTAAATATTTCACTGATGTTATTTTCTTCTCTCATTCAGTTAGCGTTTGGTTAGAAAGCTTTATAAATTGTCTGTAGACAAAAGTTTCCTTCTTCCAAATGCCCTGTGGACTCAATGCGTGAAAGATCTCTCCAAAAGATGCTGTCCTTTTGTAATTTTTGTCAATGCCTGTCTTTTTACTAACGATCCAACCCGATGTCCTGGCATCTATTTAGACAGACTCTTTAGGGAGGACAGTCTCTTTTTCCTTCTTCCCTTTAAACCATTACTATGTCCTGTAAGATTATAATATTCCGAGCTAGTCTTCATTATGTGTCTTAGAAATTTCAACTTTCTATCTCATTCTAATCTTAGTCCTTTTCGCTATCATTTTTGTTGTGGTAGGATCCACCTAATTTGCATAGTGGAGTACCGAACATATAAATATGGTTGGTACCGGGAAGAGAGGGAGGAATCAAGAGATTCAACCAGAGACTCTGCCAGACTGCGACTCAGTCAACACATTCTCCAGGAACGGTCTTACCAGGAATATACAAAAGACTATATGTAAATATTGTGTACACTTTCTTGTTTCAATACATTTTGTTCTAAGTACATTTTGTGTTGCATTATTATTCCATGCATTAGTCAAGTTTCAACAATTTTTTTTTAAACTTCATCGTTTCTTACATGCTCTGTCCATTTTATTCTAAGCATCCTTAGAACCACATATCTGTTTTTTTTTTCAACTCTCAGAAGCACGTCCCTGCCGCCTCGTCCTATCTTCGTCTATGAAGGCTGATATATAACAGTTCAACGCTCTTTTTCGTTGTTTCTAAGGAAAGTTTCCTATCTCTTAATGATTTGTTTATCTTTGGGGAAGCATCTTTTGTTACTGTAATGCTTCTTCGGATTTCGGTGTCACTTTTCTGTCGTCTTTTGAAACATATACTAGATGTTTAAAATTCTGTACATGTTTGATTTTGAAATCTCCAATTTGTAGTTCACATCTTTCGTCCTTTTCTCAACGAGTAGACAAGGAACAAAATTTCCAGCTCGTCTTCCAATAAAATTCGAGTAAAATTTATTTAAAGCTAAATGTCATGCTTGTCGCTTCATTTTAGCTTTCAAAACTTCTTATTTATTCACTATGCGAAAAAGATCTTGAAATCTATTTTTAACATCACGTTTTTCTTTTTATATTTTTTAATAATACAGGATTTTTCGGTGGAGAATAATGCGTCAGTACCAATTTTATCATGAATACATTGACTTATGTAATAAAATGTATTTATAGCATTGCAATAATATATATATATATATATATTTGAAAACAATGCTTCATAGAAATTCTTTAGTATTGGGTGAATAGCAAATCTGAATTAACTGCTTGCATCCTTTTAGAGAAGCGAAAAATAACTGGCTAAATCCTAGGAAGGTTCAAACAGTTTTATTGCAGTTCGATACCGTCTTTGTCTTTTGTTGTTTATTCTTAATGTTAAGAAATATCTCCTACAAATGGCTGACACCTAAAAATTAATAATACCTAAAATATTAATAATAGTTAATTATAAGTAACGTCTTCATATTGCAATTATGATAGACAACATTACAGATTTAGAATGCATAGAGATGTAGTGGCTGCAGGAAGGTTCAAAACATGCAAATCGTCGATTTTTTCATGGAAGCCATGAAAATAACTCCTGGGGACGAAATAAAACGTGACACAAAGTAACAAGAACGGCCTAACTTCTGAAGAAATTAATCACCTTGAGATGGCATGTATTTCAAAATATCACCACTTCGAAAGCGCACATTTCCACATATTTGAAAGCACATCAACTGAGCTGGAACTAAGCAAATAAAAAGGTATTATTCAGCAGTCATCTAGAGAAAGCGCATAAAATATCAGGCGAGTGGGTGATATATTTGGCAGTATCTCTTAGCAAATAGTTATAGATAATGTTCTCAAAGGATATTTCAGTAGTACTTGTGTTGGACTGGAAGCAATGCATGACGTTTCGTGACTTAGTCGTGCGTCAATACCCTATGGCCTTTACCGTGAAATACATATAAAATGTGTATTAAAGCAGGAAGACTGCTCATTTTTATCAGTGTTTTGAGATCCTTTTTAATACGGACAGAGTGAACGCGCTACAAACAGGTTGATCTAAGTGGTTAGATTGACGCGCAGCTAGAATAAAGTTTCTTAGTCGTCTCCTATCATCACTGGTTGGATTTCTTTTTTCCCTCTTCTCAAAGTTTTTCTTTTAATAGACACTAAATTGTGTCATTTTGCGCCCCCCCCCTAGCTTGTCTGGCTTTTCAGTTAATCTGATTAATATTTATCAGCATTTCTGAGCTTAAACATTTTGAAAAGCCAATAACATTTTTGCTCTTGCGCATAAATACTTGTTAGAAAAATAAAATCCTTACATTCACCTTGATAAAGTCCATCGGATAAATATGTATATTAGGCATGTCTGATTAAATAAATTACAGATATTATGGCTGCTTATTTTTGATAAAATCCGTACATACTCACTGATAACTTTCCATGTATTGCAATTAAATGATGTGAGATATATACTATAACTATAAAAATTGTATTCATTTTACATTTCCCAAGCACTTTCGATCTTCTTCTAATATCATCTTCAGGGGTGTACATAGTAACACAAAACTGTGTTGTTCACGTGTGCGAGTGGTAATACAAAACTAGTTACTGTAATTTTTCTTTTTCGCTTTCAAATGCAACAGTTGACAGTCATGCTTAGCCTTCATTAGAACGTGAAAAATTATTCACTATGGAATTATTTTCTTTTATGTTGTAATTTCATGATCATGCACGCATTGAATCATGAAAAACTGTTCTTTTTATATACATTTCAGAACATTACTACAGTATTCGTAGTTGATTCTATTAAGTGACGGCTTTAAATTTTTAATGTAGATTGCTTCAAGGATCTGTAGTTTGAATTTGTTGTGTTCTTAGTGTAGGATAGTTGTGTTGTCGATTAGTAATTTTTTGTATTGGGAATATGGGCAGGAATGTTTGAGCAAATGTCTCACAATGGACGAATTTTTAGACATGTGTAGTGTAAGACGTTTTGTTAATGTAGTTGTCGCTATCCTAATACGCCTTAGGATTTCAGTGTTGCACTTTTTGACCTTTGTTAAAACACTTCACGGATATTTAAATTTTTGTACTTGTTTGATTTTGGTATTTCTAATTTTTAATTTATACGTTGCATTTTGTCTTGCAATTGATATTTAACTTCTCTCTTTCTTTAAAGAAGTCCAAAAATAAAATATGAAATAAAAAAGAACAACGAAAACAGAACATAACTAAATAGACCATATTTTAGTACCACTGGCATCAAAATATTTTAATGTTTTTGAAGTGTGTGTGTGTGTGTGTGTGTGTGTGAGAGAGAGAGAGAGAGAAAGAGAGAGAGAGACAGGGAGAAAGTAAGTCGGTGAAATGAGTTCATACCATACTGCTATCACTGTCATCAGAGTTTATGAATTCGCTGTTGTTTCATGCTAAAAGTTGAGTGAAATATTTAAGAAGACTAACGCCACATATATGGTAAGCGAATTCTGGACAATCTCCTCACAGATGAAGCAGAGACTTGAAGCAACAGAAATGTGGTTCTAAAGAAGGATGCTGAGAATACTGTGAACGGAACACGTGAGTAATGACGAGGATTTAGATAAAATGGAAACAAAAAGGAAAGCTATAACATCTTAAAGAGACAGTTGAAATTTATAGGGTACATAATGAGGAAAGAAGGCTTAGAAAATTTGCTACTCACAGGACAGACTGAAGAACAGAAGGACGGAAAAGGCAAAGCATAACATACCTAGTGAGCTTGAGAAAACGGACATCAGAACAGGGTTTAGGCAAAACAGAGTTTAAGAAAGGGAATTCGATCAGTCATTTGTTAAATATTGGCGTTATGAAGCATTTTTTACTTGTTCTGTCTGGGTAATCTAAGTGTTGAACACTTTACTTTAAGGTACTTTCCTTTTGATCGTTCTTTCCTTTTCTTACATTGGGATTTTTCCTGTCTATGATGTCACCCTATCTAGGTACTAACGAGGCTCAACATTACTTAACTTCGTTGATCTTACGAACGTACGTTGACCTGTGTTTTAATGTGATGTGGCCGTAAACCTGGAAGTGTTGAGTCATATTGACTTATCCTGCGTGAATCATGATAATTTCTCGGTAATAATAAATGTCTTGAATTCATGGCCTAAGAAATCAAAATGTAGCAATTGCTCTTATATTCTTTGCCATATTTCTGCGTTCGGGGAACTCACACAAAAGAATTGAGAAGAGCTTCTTTCTTTTTATATACCATGTCCTTTCAGAACGTAGGCGATCATGGTTCTACACCTCCCTTTATCCCCTTGCAACCCTCTGCTTCCTCCCCCAGACAACATTCTGCCATCCAATTGCCTAAGCCCGCTAGGTATGACACGCATTGTATTTCCTTGTCTCTCTTTCACTCTATTTGACCCGTGAGTATCAGATTCGCCAGGCCCTCCTTCCTCATTATGTGTTTCAGAAACTTCATCTGCCTCTTCCTGATATTAAGTATAAGCCTCCTCCAACCTCTCTAAAACCTTATCGTTGCTCACACGCTCGGTCCATGATATCCTTAGCATCTTTCTGTAGAGCCACATCTCTGTCACCTCGAGTCTCTTCTTCATGTTTGAAGAAATCGTCCAAAATTCGCTGACGTAAAGAAGGATAGATGTCACGTAACAGTTCAGTATTCTTTTCTTTGTTGCCAAAGAAATCATCCTGTCTCGTAGTCCTTTACCAGATGTTTGAATGTGTCCTTGGCCATCCCAATATGTCTACGGATCTCAG
>CAHIKZ030005474.1:795000-822500 GCA_903632075.3 Acanthosepion pharaonis | reverse complement strand
ATGAAATATGATTAAAGAAATACGAATAAAAATGAATAATAATATTAGGTTGGTGCAAAAATAATTTCGTTTTCTCACATAGTAACATATGTTAGAAAACGAAATTATTTTTTCACCAACCTAATAGTTTTTATTTTTATTATGTAACAAATTCTAGTTTATATTAAACAAAGTGTCTTATATAATATGAACAAGAACGAAATATTCAAACCACAACAGATTCCTTGTTTCATATCTCCTTTAAAAATGAAACAAATAGATCTTTAATGGAATCTGAGATATCTTTTTGTTCTTTTTTTCGTTGCCCCTTGAGGTGCAAAGTTTAGGTGTCTTCAAGAATGTCTTAAGTAAAAGTAAAATTCTATTATAAATTGGCAGGAAGCAAGTTGACTGAAAGCAACACCCACCTACATTATACCAGGATTCGGGATATTTTTTTTTCATTCTTTAATTAAGAAATGGGTCTTATTCTTTTGACTTGACACGAATATATTACTTGAATTGTAAATCAACTAAAAAATCGCGAGGATCAAATTTACTTGCTTGTGATTTTCATTTTGTTCTTTTTCATTTGAAATTCTGTTGAGCAAAGGACAGAAGAAGAAAAACAAGGCTTAAATTATTTTTGCAGAGCAACACGCAATACTCTTTTCAATTCATTTACAGTACATCGAAGTATTTTAATTTTTCTTTCTGTTTAATATTTCGATCATTTTTTATAAACTTTACTTTTTTTTTCTTTTATCCATTTTTCTTCTTTTTTCCATTTTTCTTCTTTTTTCCATTCATTCTTTCCTATTTCGTTCGTTTTATTTTTTCGATCATTTTTTCATTCTTTTTCTTTTTTTCCTTTCTTTTATTTTCTTTCATTATATTTAAATCCTTTTACTTTTTTTTTTCCTGTCAAGGTAATGTTCTCAATTTATTCTTTTCTTTCTTTCGTTCGTTTTTCTTTGTTTTCATTTCTTTTTTTCACTTTTCTTTCTTTTAGTTATTTTTCTTTCATTCCTTCATTCATCTTTTTTATTCTTTTCTTTTTTGGGGGTTCTTTTTTATTTTTCGATCTTTTTTATTCGTTTTTCTTTCTTTTCGTTTCTTTTATTCCCTTTTCTTTCTTTTTCTTTTGTTTATTTTTATTTCGTCTTTCAGTTATGTTGTCATTCCTTATTTTCTTTTCGTTTTTTGTTCTTTTTATTTTTTCGATCACTTTTTTAATTTCTTTTCCTCTCTTTTAATTACTTTTCTTTTCTTTTATTCATTTTTCTTTCTTTCTTTTGGTCATTATATTTCTTCCCTTTTAGTTATTCTTCCGTCAATTGTCCATTTTCACCCATTCTTTTTCTTTCTTTCTTTCTTTCTTTCTTTCTTTCTTTCTTTCTTTCTTTCTTTCTTATTTCTTTATCTATCTTTCATTCAGTATTTTCTATCTTTCATTCAGTATTTTCTTTCTATTATTTATGTCTTCTTTTTCTTCCTGTTGATATCTTTCATTCGATATTTTTCATTCTTTTTCTTCCTTTTATTAATTTTTTTCTTCAGTCTTTATTCATCAAAGTTCATTAAAAGGCCAAGTAGATTGGAGGACAACTTTGTAACAGTCCTAAAACTGTTAAGGGTAAATTGGAAGATCAACATCCAGAATCTTGTCTTTAAACGAAGATCGAACCCAGACAACTGTCACGGGGTGAGGGTGGGGGTGGGGGTAATGCATAACAGTCAAGTTTACCCCACAGGCTAAAGACAAAAACAATACTAATAACATGAAGAACATAGACAAATGGTTAACAATAATTCAATGTAAGAAATTTAAACAACTTTTATTACTGACAGGCGGACAATTGTCCTTATCATTGCAAACTTTCGTCTATTGGTATCTCCGGCCTTCTCCGGATTGCCAATAAGGAAATTCAAATTGAACCCTTATTTAATCTACGGCATTAGTTTATCATTCCACTGACCATGTTTGGGAATATATCGTCTACTTCAATTTCCGTTTTATATATCTATACACATATATAATCCCATCTTACTGTACTCGATTAATTTATAATGTGTATATGTGTAATTCCAACTTTGTAAGTATAAGGCTACGTTCCAAATACATTAGATATATAGTCTCGACCTATTATTATATTAACACCGTGAATACTATTTATTCAATTAGACAATATTTTAAATGTTATAACTATGGTATTTTGTTAACCTATTTGACATGTTTACTTAATTTCAAATCTTGATTAAAATAATTTTTAATTTTAATTTTTTTTTTTAATTCTTCGTCTTTGAACTTAAGAATTTGAATGATATAAATTATAAATAATTCATTATAATACTTTTAGACAACAATAATTAAATAAACAAGTCTTAACACACAATTTTAAATCATCACCACGATAACGCGAATCTCATAACGGTCAGATTGCATTCCGTACCTGAAGATTGCAGAGTTGCATGAGACTCCGAGTTGTGCTATCGACGTTGGATATTATGTATACTCATATATATATATATATATATATATATATATATATATATATACAGAGAGAGAGAGAGAGAGAGAGAGAGAGAGGAAATTAGAGGGTGTTAGAAGCTCTGTTCCCAGGACTACTCTGAACTGGGGTAGTAGCACCTGTTAGGGTCCCAGCTATGGACAAATAACAAACCCTGGTATCAAAAATCAACAGTACATTTTTATAGTAAAATGACCAACAATATATTTTTATAGCAAAATGAAAATCAATGGAACACTAAAAATATAAAAATACATTTTTATATTAAAATTACCAACAATACATTTTTAAAGCAAAATGACCACCAATGCATTTTATCTGTAGGTGAAAGCGTACAGTCGTGTTCAAAATGTACTTAGTTGAAGGTGTTCAAAATGTACTTAGTTGAAGGTGTTCAAAATGTACTTAGTTGTAGATTTCGGCATTAAATAACCCATAGAGGTTGATATGCCGCTAAACAATATCAACCAACATGAAAGAACTCTTTCATGATATTAATCCATATTCTATAAATTCCTAAAGGAATCAAACTGTATTCCAAAATATAACTTCAATAAAACTACAACATAAAAATGACACATCGCCACCTCTAGTAAATATGTCCGCACAAAAGCTGAGCAACAACTACCATGTATTCTATTGTGTAAACAGAATAACATATCATATACTTATTACTTCAAAGCTCCGAAGAAAATTAAATTTTGGCATTAAATGAGTCATAAGGTGTTGATATACCGTTAAATAAACAAATCAATCAATCAATCATTGTATATTGATACAATAATCCGCCAATGTATACATACATCTGTTCTTTTTTTATATACTGAAGTTCTGTGTTCCCAATAAGTAGCAGTCATCTTGGATTGTCTTTGCTAAGAACAATGCTTTCTGTCTTCTTAATCGATTTTCCATTCTATTCGCCCCTT
Organism: Acanthosepion pharaonis; assembly: GCA_903632075.3. NCBI lineage: Eukaryota > Metazoa > Mollusca > Cephalopoda > Sepiida > Sepiidae > Acanthosepion > Acanthosepion pharaonis. The sequence continues at coordinate 819,064 of CAHIKZ030005474.1, read as the reverse complement.
AATAGTTCCAGCAGTTTTCTTTCTGACTCGGTTATCAACACGATATCATCTGAATATCATATGCTAGTAAGATTGTGTCCGCCAAAAAATAAATACTGTTGGGTCTTCTACTTCGCTTAGGATATTCTCAGCATGTGGATGAATCTATTATTAATAACAATATAAAATCAATAATGTTGATGAAGACAACAGGGAAAAATACAGAAGCAATGGATCATTTCGGATGCAGACAATAAATTGAAACTCTTTATAATTTATTGCGCAATCGTTATTTTCTTCAAACAAAATAACTTTATTATTTATTTTTTAATATACTGATGGATTTTCTAAACTATCCATTGACAGAATCTTATTGAGAGTGAGGGCTTAAAAGCTCTTGGTACAAAGTATTTCGCAAATTATGACCAAATAACTAAACATCAGAACGTTCTAGAAGAGCTTGTTAAGCTGATAACTTTTTAACGCGAGTTCGTAATTAAATCGCATTATGGAATAGTTTAAGGATCCATCAGTATATTAAACATCTATAATTAAACGTTATGCAATAAATAATAAATTTAATCAATTATATATACACACGCATGCACAAAATATATGCATACATACATACACACACACACACACACACACACACACACACACATATATATATATATATATATATATATATATATATATATATATGTGTGTGTATGTGTGTATTAAAAAGAAGAGAGGTACCGCAATCGTTTTTGGTTGCAATGTGGATTTTTTTTTTATAAAAAATATTATGCTTTATTTTCCATAATTTTACTACACGAGTTTCTGGTCTCCCGACCGTCTTCAGGTAAAAGGCGGAGATTTCCACATATCATTAAAAATAATTAATTTTTTTCCTTTATGTTTTTCGATGTTAAATATTCTCGATGTGAGACATTCTCTGTGTTTGTGTTAGTAATCCGAATGTCTTTCTTGAATTGATTCCTAATTTAAAAAAAAATCCACATTACAACTAAAAACGTTTGCAGTACCTCTCTTCTTTTTAATATACACACTTTTCTCTCGTTTTCTTTATATATATATATATATATATATATATATATATATATATATTTTGAACAATAAAAAATATTAAAAAATTAAAATCTTTAGACACACTAGGTTGTAGATTAATATTCTTTCGTTTTTTTATTATTATTTCATTTAGATTCCTCGACTAGTTTCGACCAAAATGGCCATCATCGGGAGGAGAAATATTTCTGCATGCTGATAGCAGTAAACTACAGAAATGAATCTTTTGCTGGAGAAAATGAGCTTTTGTCTGTAGTTTTCATTTGTTTTTTTTTTTCATTTTTTTATCTTTTTAACATGAATCTTTTAACATTCCTTGTGTTGGTCAAACAGTCTCTTTTAAGTTGTTATTTGAGATAAGAGCTGGATGGATCTATGCTTCTCTGAATTCCCGTAGTCAGTTTGACAGTTTTATTGGTCCTGGAGAGGGGATGTGTCTCTGTTTAGTGTTTGTGTGTGTGTTATTTGGTTCTTAGGGAGTGAGTGAGTATGATATGTGTAAGCGTGTGTATTGCTGTGGGTGTGTATTATCATTTGGCTCATTAGGGAGTGAGTGAGTATGATGTGTGTAAGTGTGTATATTCGTGTGGGTGAGTGTATAAGTGTGAGGCCTCAACACCTCCGTAAGCATGTCTGTCTTGTGTGGGTGAGAAATGTGGGCGGGTTTTGATTTGTTGAGTTATATATTGGTACTATCTGTATTGTTAAATTTATGGTTTATATATATGAAATAAAGAAATGGGACACAGAATAAGGATTGCAGACTGGATTCTACAGTTTGGGTTGGCAAACAGTCTACCACAAAAATAACTGCAGCCTGCGGGGATTCTTCTGCCATGTCAATCATGAATCGAAAAGAGACATGCTCGTCCAAGCATGTCCCACTCGCCCCTACCAAAAATCCATCGGATCAGCGCAGTAGGGTAATGCTCCATTCACCCCATGAATAGCAAAGACGCCTAGGTCTTGGAGAGGCATACGTTCAAAAAGGACCTTTACAGATTGAGAAGAGGAAATTGCTACCTATGACTTTATCATCATACCTTAAATCCAGTTTTACTTTATTTTCTGCAAGTTTAATATTTCTAGATATAGAAAAAAGGATCTAGTTTCGGTGTCCAGTGTATGATGCTTGTAAACTCGTTGTTGAGTTTTACCACAGCAGGATAATACTGCAAGTCCAAACTGTCACGATATCAAGATTTTTTTAAGTGGAGAAAGACGTTGCACTCCAGCTGTCGGTGTTACATTATAGTTTTTTTTTTATTCTCCTAATTGAATATTTTAACGAAGGCTAAGTGGTCCCTGGCTCCAAGTAAGCTTACCGCACGCCTGGACAACAATCCAAGTATTTCTACATACCCACGTCCTTGCTAGATGTCAGTTGATCTTAAAGGATTCCTCCGTCCATTGATAGAGCTTGTTTTTAAATCTGCTGCGTCTCTCTCCGCGTCCTCTGTACCAGAAAAGCCTGGTGTGGGAACAGGTTTATTCGGTGATAATACGGCAAATAGCACTTGGTTACATAGTAGTATTCATAAGGTAATCTAACTATAAGTGTAATAAAGTCTCATGATAGAGCCAGGTGTTTAACTACATGCATACCACTCTGAATAGAACGGCATTGGTAGTCTTGCCTGTGATCTTTTCGAATTTCCTGCCGTTTTTGACGCGAGATGCATACACCATGCGAGATGTGAAATATTTACCTTTTTTGGTAGAGTAACTCGTTGAAGAATAAAACTCAGTCTAAGAAAAGAAATCTCGCAATTCAAATTATTGTAAAAGGAAACCATTGAGTTCAAACTCACGTAAATAACAGATCAGACTCTGTTGTTTAGCATTGGCATATGACAGCTACTCTAGGAGACAGACACTCGAAATGTATAAACTAGCCTGGAGAGTGGCGGGCCCCATGCTGACTTTGACACACCCACTGTTGTTACGGCTGATGTTAAAAAAATGGTCTGTAAAGAATCGAATAGATTAGAAGGACATTTAGCGTTTCTCTGATTCCTTGTTGGAAAAAAGGATTTAAGGTTTGTTTTTTTTTTCTAAGGCTATAAATTAATTCATAATGAACCTTGTCTGATCTTGCGACGATTAAAAAACCACCTAAGAAATATCTAGAAATCAAATTCGCTCATTCAACGCTTGATTGAATATTGTAGCGGTTTCTGTTAGAAGATTAATTAACAAATATTGAAAGTACGTTGTCGGTGACGCTTGCCAAAAGAAAAAAAAAAAAGAAAAGAAAAAGAAAAAAGATGCTTGTAATAATATATTTCATTTTTTACATATAGGCCGAAGGTTTTGGTGAAATTAAAACATGCGTTATTGGTCACAGAATATATGCATAATTTACTAAACTTTTGAGAGAGGCATCAGTATAATCTGATAGTTTTAACAGCATCGTTGCATCTATCACCACAAAATTCCAGCTGGTCAATCTTCAAGTGAATCTTGCATTTGGTCAGGTGATTTAAAAATCCTTCAGCCCATTTTAAAATTATCCCGGAATGCTGCTAAAGAATTTTGTCGTATAAACATTAAAAAAAAATGATATTAGTTGAAGTAAACTATGACGTCATTGTGTAAAACCGTTGATAAACAAAATTAAACTTTAGTGCATTTGTCTAGTTCAGCTATGTTCAAAGAAGATACTACACACATTGATTACCTCTCAAAAGGATGGCTTATAATACAGAATCTTACATCTTTTAATATGCTACCTTGACTATTTCTCTTGAAGATAATAAAATCTCTCCCCAAGAAGCAATTCTAGGATCCAGAGAGCAAAATTCCCCTAGGTTACTATTCTTCTTCTACTTCTTCGTTTTCTATGTGTCCTGTCACTTCAGGATGTGGACGATCATGACTCTCCATTACTTCCGGTGCTCTGCGTAATGTTTGTCTTTTTCCCATTCCGCACTCATACCGTTCCTTACTCTATTCCCATAAGCTCAACCCCCTGACAATTTTTCCTTTGATATGCCTTGTAAGTCTCCAAATTTCCAAACTCTCTTTTCTCAATATGGGTTCTGATTTCTGATTTTGATTACAAGTATCCTTTTTGTTTCCATTTTCCTTAAAACCTTCTCGTTGTTTACACTCTTCGACCACGGTATTTTCAGCATCCTTCTGTAGACCCACATTTCTGTTGCCTAAAAACTTTTCTTCATTTAGAAGGAAATTGTCCAGCATTCACTGTTGTAGCGGAGGACTAATATTACATAGTAGTTCAGCCCTCTTTTCTTAGTTCCTAAAGAAATTTTCCTGTTTCTTAATACTTTGCTTAGTTTTTGGAAGGCTTCTTTGGTTGTTCCAATGCGCTTTTAGTTGCCCGTGTCACATTTCACATACTTGGCATTGACATCTCTAATTTGTAGTTTGCATCTTGGCCATTTTATTTTTGTTGACAATCATACACTCTCATGAGTGTGTAAAGCATAATTTGAATAAAAACTTAATCAATCAATAAACTGTTGTGGTAGGATCCACCTAATTTGCATAGTGGAGTACTGACCATATAAATATGGTTGGTACCGGGAAGAGAAGGGGAGGAATCAAGAGATTCAATCCAGAGACTCTGCCCGACTGCGACTAAGTCAACACATTCTTCAGGAACGGTCTTCCCAAGAATGTACAAAAGACTATATGTAAATATTGTGTACCTTTCTTGTTTCAATACATTTTGTTCTAAGTACATTTTGTGTTGTATTATTATTCCATGCATTAGTCAAGTTTCAACATAAACTGTATTTGATCGAATTGCATCCAAAGCCCAAATAAAAAAAAAAAACGATCACGAATTCCTTAACCCGGTAGGGGGTTGTGTAAGCACAGATATAATAGAATTAGTAGCAGTGTTTAGGCCAAGACAGTATCCATCGCTATTCAAGTTGTTCTTTTTTAATTCAATATTGTACTTCTACTAGAGTAGTTACCCTAGCAAGTCTAAAATGTCCAGCCTGTCGTATTATTTACCTGTGTGTGTGGTGGTTGTCAGTTCAGTGTTTTCTTTCCCATAGACTGGATAGCACCCAAGGGTATAAATTCTAGTTTTCCCTAATTTGATGACTTCTCCATAATTGCTGCGGAGTGAACGTAACTGATTGCGTCAGAATTTGGGTTCGGATTTCAGTTTTCGATTCGAATAATTTCCAATGTTCCCACCGATGACCGCTACCTTACACGCATATCCCAAAAAACACACTAAAGTAACAAATGCTGACTGGAAGCCGAAACAAAACTTATAATCCTGTAATAAATTAATGTCAAAAACTGGTTAATAATAAAATAAAAAAAAGACACGTTAAGTATTCATTATTCATTGAAACTTGTGAACTAGACTGGTCTTATCCATTTAAGACTAATCGCAAGAAGAGTAAATGTAAGAATCATTCTAACATCCAAGTGAAGTGAGATATCATCTTTCCAGTAAAATTTGAGATGAAGTAATATATAAATTATTTATCGTTTCGTTTTTTGTTTAATTGCATTAACAATTTTGGGGGAAGACAATATAGATTTTTTCAATCGAAATTCCAACTATTTAACCCACACCTTGAGGAAGCAGAGACCATTTCAGGATTTTCCCAAGGGTACTTTAGCCAAAAATGTATGTAACGAACTCAATTGGAATTCGAATTCGTCTCTCCGATTTCCCATTCCTAGGCGCTATTACAAAATCCGAACATCTTAAACATAAAAACTGGCTAAACGTCAGAAACTTGTCAGTGATCTAAGACATTTTATACAACATGAAGTTTATCATTATTTAAAAGAATGGAAGAAATGAAGAATTAAAACTCTACGTAAAAACGTTTCGTTTTTATCGACAAGAATACTGTGGAATGTACTGATTTGAGAAATCTTGGCGTCATTTGATTTCCAGATAAAATCGATATATATTGATCTTAAAACCATATCCATTATTCGAGGCGATAATGGGGAATTTGAAAAAAAAATGGATTTATATCGTAATATTTTATGTGTCATTTTTATTGAAATTTTAATCGCTGTTTTTGTCTGTTTGCTTTTTTTTAGGTAAGTGCGAACATTTTAAAGAATGAAAAAGAAAATCTTGTGATAAATATATTGACAAAGGTAAGTTTTATTCGTTCATAAAATACGCTATATTTGAATTGTTTCTTACTTCCAAATGTAAATTATTTTCCTCTTCTCTGATGATCGCTTAGCAAGAATATTCGGTACATATACGGAAATTGAAGTCTTATCTATAACAATACGTTCATTTACGATTTCAAACTAATTCTGTTTCGACAACGAATACGTAGCGATGGATTTTATATCATTAAGTAATGTTAAACCTAATATGAGCAGATATTATCGTCTGGTTCACACTCCTCACCGGTTTTTGAGCAGCTTAGGTGTTTATCCCAGGTTTGGTTTTCCGATTCCTTCTAAAGTCTCCTTCAACTTTATACTTCTGACGTTTCCGCCTAAACACTAAAACTATATTTACTTTTTATTTATTTCCTTCAATAGAAGTAGATGGCTTCATCTATTTTCCCATTCGCCGTCTTTCAGAGATTTATCCATTGTTTGCACTCTAGGATTAAGATTTCTGGTTCCCGCTAACATTTACTACAAATCTGTACTTTTGATGTCTCCACTTAAACTCTAAAATTTTACTTACTATTTTATTTATTCATATATTTTCTTCAATAAAAGTCGATAGGTTCGCCTATCGTCCGGTTCGCATACCTCCCCGGTCTTTTGAAGGGGAGTTGGTCCCTAGTTTAGAATTGGGTTTCCGGTTCCTTCTAAACATTTTTTTTCATTCTCTTTCAATTCTAATAGCCTCTCTGCGTCTTAGAGGCATTAGTACCTTGCCTGGGGTGAACTAATTAAAAGAAACTTAATGCTTTTAGTTAATAAATAATTCCAGTTGTTAAAGATAAATGTAAGGAAGCACTTTCGGATTAATAATCATGTGAATTACTAATATTTAAGTAAATGCTCTGTTTATAATAAACAACATTTACCGGCCTGAATGTCCGAGAAATTTTCACAGAAAATATTCGTCCTCCGACAGGATTCGAACCTGTATCCTATACGGAACCGTCATTTAGCTTGACGTGCCTTTACCAATTTGGCCACAGAGGCGCTTTCGGTTAGCAAGGTCGAATTTACTGTATTTAAACTTCAATCTTCCATGAATCTCTCACGTACATTCATATCTGCTCATGACGTATCAAATGTAGACAACTGACGTCACCATGAGCAGATATGAATGTACGTGAGTGATTCATGGAAGATTGAAGTTTAAATACAGTAAATTCGACCTTGCTAACCTAACGCGTTAAAATCGGTAAAGGCACGTCAAACTAAATGACGGTTCCATATAGGATACAGGTTCGAATCCTGTTGGATTAGTCAAAAAATGTCATTTAAAATAGACATATGCAAATGACACAACGTTATCAAAATATTTATAGAGACAAAAAGAAAATATATATCAACTAAATTAAATGGGAAATTATAAAAACTTACTCCCATATAATATCAATAATAGAACATGTAGTCTGTGTTCAGAAGAAAAATTTTATATAATACATTTCAGTAATGAAAATTATATTATGATATAAGGGAACTGAATTAATGCGTAAATACAGACATTTTAATAAATATTTACTCTGCAACTAAAATACGTAAATACGCAACTTAAATACGTAACTAAATAATATATAAGTACAAGAGAAACTGATAAAAAATAAATAATAAGCTAACATATAATGAACACAATACAATACCCACATATATAAGAAAAATAATCACACATGCATACAAACAAAAATAACAATGAAAAATAAAATTGACAATATATACAATTAAAAAATATACAGTTGAAAAAAATGCGTATAGGAACGAACACGCAAGAATATGTAAAAATATGAACATACGCGCGTCCAAAATGTAGTTAAAAAATAGGCGCAAATCGAAAATTTAAAAAATAACTGACATTCATTTCAAATGTAAATATTTAATATACGGATTAACCCTTGGAAAAGTGGACACAGTTTCACAAAACTGCAGAGTCAGGGACATGCCAACAAGGACTTATATGGAAAATTGCAGTTAAGTAAGTCTTCTGTATATATAACAATAATATATATTATTTATATACTTATTATGTATATATATTATTTCTACTCACGAAACGTATGTTAACGTAAACAATGACAACATATAATGAAAAGGATTAAGTCCGACAATTATACATATACAATATAAATACAATGCAGAAATGATTGGTCGAGAAAAATCGTCGAAGATTGGGTGCTTATAAGCAGTAATTCGGATATAATAACAAGACACTTCTCTGTAGCTGAATGATACAGCACGTCGGGTCAAATAACGATTTCCGCACAGGAATACAGGTTCGATTTCTGTCGGAGAACGCATATTTTCTACGAAATTTCTCGAACATTCAGACCGGTAAATGGAATAAATACTGTTTAATTAAAAAAAGCATTTACATAAATAAATTTATAAAAATAAAATATACACAGAATATATATATATATATATATATATATATATATATATATATATATATATATATGTGTGTGTGTGTGTGTGTGTGTGTGTATACTGAAACGTAAATTGTGTAAGGTGGTATTCCTTCTTCGGCTCTCCTTAATTCATTTTATCGGGAGGGGAAGATATAGAATGGAAACAAAAAAGAAAAAATGATACATCATTCATCTCATCAACAAATCCGACTCCAATTACACATGGCCCAATGAAAGATATCCTGTTTAAAGATGAATCAACTTGGTACATTTGTTTGTCTGTATCCTTGAACATCAAAAGGGATTATGCGTAAAAGATATACGTAGATTTCTAAACAGCAGCGATATGGGCAAGCAGATATTTACGTAGACTTGGTTTTCATGGTACCTAAAATAGTTTCTGTATTCATAGCGGTTTGTAAAATTAAGCGTGCTTAAAAAAAATGTTCACAGCCTATTATAGGTGAATTTTCAGTGCATCAGAAGAGCGTTAATCCTAATATATATATATATATATATATATATATATATGTATGTATGTATGTAGTTTGAAGTTCACTTGAGGGACGAAATCCATCATATACTGTTACGTTCAATATCCCCCTCCCTTTTCAATCACCCGCTCTCCTTCCCACCCTTTTTCTTCTTCTTCTCTCTCTCTCTATATATATATATATATATATATATATATATATATATGTAGTAATGATTTATTTCGGGCAAAAAGCAGTATATGTCTGGAAGATAATCCTTTTCAAATGTTTACCTTTTACATTATTTAATCAAATTACCTGAATAATATTTGAAATTTTGTGAATCTCGAGACGAAACAACATCAAGGTACATTTAAATTATTACATATATATATATATATATATATATATATATATATATATATATATATATATATATATGGAGAGAGAGAAAGAGACAGAGACATATAGAGGCAGACTTGAAAATAGAGATACACAGATAGATATAAAAATTTTATATATATATATATATATATATATATATATATATATATATATAAACAGAATGAGATAGATATTAACAGAATAATAAGATAGGTAAATGTGAATAGAATAAAATAGATAGATATCTGAATCACAATTTTCTTTTATAAACATATATTGTTAAAAAACAATAGATATTTCGTCTATTATATTTATTGATTTTTCACTTGCCATTTATCTGAACAATGTTCCGCTATGCAACACATCAATAAACATCACACACATCAAAACAATCAGACAGCACATTTTTTAATACTAGAATACTTTATAAAACTTATTAATAAGATAAAAGTCTTATATTTCTCTTAGGCAAACATCTATCAATAAAAACGACCATATCTATTTTAACGTCAATTTTATATATATATATATATATATATATATATATATATATATATGAACAGAATGAGATACATAGATAGGTATGAGTAGAATGTGATAGGTAGATAGATAGACAGGTAGACAGACGGATAGATAGATCGATAGATAGATATGAACAAAATGAGATACATAGATATGAGCAGAATGAGAGATAGATAGATAGATAGATAGATAGATAGATAGATAGATAGATAGATATGAACAGAATAAGATAGATGTGAACGGATAGAAAAAGAAATAGATAAATATGAACAGAATAAGAGATAGATAGATGTCAAGAGAAAAAGATAGATAGATAGATAGATAGATAGATAGATAGATAGATAGATAGGGTGCGCCGTATCCGTTATTCCTTTTATCATAAAATAAAATATTTTTCGTTATTGAAAGTCTCCAGGTTGATTGTTATATTTTTTGATAATATTTTACAGTCATTTAGAAGTGAAAATAGCCACTTTCTGCCTTCACTTATATTTTTTATCAACTGAAGTGAATGGCTTCACGAAATCTTCGTTCAAATTGTACCACGAAACCGTCACAGCTTCTTTCGGCTCTGGCATACGTGAGTATGAGAGATTTAAAACATTTCTCTTCAGTATGGACCATATCGCAATGTTCATGGAATTTTCGTCACGGATTCCTGGAGGCAAAATTGATATGTCAAACAATCCACGGAAATGTCTCTTGCATGGAGGCCCGTTAAGTGAAGACAGTGTGAGTTCCAAATATGAATTGACAACCAGGGCTGCACATGTCTCACCAACATTTGTTGTGAAACTGCTATTCACTTTCGTTTCTTCTTCAATGAACACCAAGAACAAGATAACGAACCAAAAGAAGACCAGACCATGGTACCAGTTTGTTTCTGTCGTTTGAAATGTGTTTTGACAGCTTACAAATAACAATAGGCCTATCAAATCTAAAGTAAAATTACTAATATCAATTTAACTGCCCAGTACATTACTACGTGTCTTGAACTGACTATCTACTTTGGGTATAAAACGACAACTACCTCCTGTAGGATTACAACCACATAAGTGATATTACTGCCATAAAAGAATCTTGACACCTACAAACAACCGCCAGCCCCATTTGCTGGTCTGAGACTGTTATGGTCCAAGTTCTTTGTACCACGGTGAAGGTCCAAGGTTAGAACCAATGAAAGAATAACACGAACAAAGATATATTACAACAGAAATATAATACAAAGAAGTAGAAGTATTAGTAATGACTATCAGATTTGAATAGAGTGAACTATGTTGTCTCGACAAGTATCACTATTCCAATATCCTTACAATATGCTCTCAATTATCTCTCCTCGTCTTACAACATCCTCATACCTCTTGAGAGGCGCAGTATTTATAATGTCAGGAATAGTCCATTATTATTATGGGTAAGTTCCCATAACAGAGACACTCTCTGTGACGGAGCGTTCTAAAGTACGCCGGATTAGACGTTGTTTTCTCCTATTATGAGCATCTCAAGTTCGAATCCTGTCAGCGAGCACATTTTTATTACTAAGTCTTCTGGAATGCGTAGGCTGGTAGATAAAAATTACATTTATATTAAAAAAAAAACAAAAAAAACAACAACAAAAACAAGACGTTTATTCAAACACGGGTATCTATAAAAATTACGTTTTGCACGTGAAGTCTGCTTAACCAATGAAAATGAAACAACAGAAAGATAAAAATAACAGAATTTTTTTCTTTTCTCATTCTCTGACGAAACTTTATAAAAGCGAAACTGGTTTGATTTATAAAATTTTCCGATTTGTTCTTTATCCTTTCATTTTCGATCCTTATTTGCTTCGAATTTTGTAAACATTGCTGGTCATAGAAACATAACTGTTGTGGTAGGATCCACCTAATTTGCATAGTGGAGTACCGACCATATAAATATGGTTAGTACCGGGAAGAGAGGGAGGAATCAAGAGATTCAACCAGAGACTCTGCCCGACTGCGACTCAGTCAACACATTCTCCAGGAACGGTCTTACCAGGAATATACAAAAGACCATATGTAAATATTGTATACACTTTCTTGTTTCAATACATTTTGTTCTAAGTACCTTTTGTGTTGCATTATTATTCCATGCATTAGTCAAGTTTCAACAATAACCCAGTATTTACATTAGTCGGACTATTGTCCTCATCTTTGTCGCCATATTTATCACAACGTTTTGGCCGTTGTACGCTCCGGCCTTCTTCAGGTGGTTGGAATTTCGAACTGAACCCTTTATTTCGATCACTGGGGTAGACTGTTCTAGTTCCACGTGCCATGTTTGATGGATGTCAGTTATCAGTTATCTTCTGCTAATTTTCCCTCTGAAAGTTCTCCACTGCCTTAACCAGGTATTGAACTCACCTTCTTTGGGTCTGTCACTGGATATAACCAACGCCTTTATCCACTGTGACATGTGTCCTTGAGGACACATGGCACAGTGGATAAAGACATCAATAACCCACTTCAGAAGCAGATAAAATCATTTAAGGCCCACATTAATTTCGTATATATTTTACGTCAGTCGTGTGAGGGACATATCGGGTCATATATATTAAACTTAGTACATAGTATATGACATTTTATAGGATATATAATAAAGAAAACGAGATCATAGCCGTTACAATATATAATATATGCAGACTCAACTCTCACACACAGCGTCCTTCCTGTGTATGACGATAAACTAGGTCCGCGTCCTGGGTAAGACGATGAATTAAGTCCAACAGCAAGGCCTCTGATCAGAAGATTTTGAGTAGCGTGGAACCACCTTTTAATTGCTGGTGTTCCCAGGTCCACCCTGACACGGGGTGGTAGCACCTGTTAGGGTTCTGTCTATGGGCAAATAGAGAACCCCCAAACTGGGGTAAAAACACTATAAAAGTGTAAAAATAGGTTTTAATACAAGGAATAATTTGTAAAAAATTATTACCAGCTATACATTTAAAAAAAAAAAAAGAAAAAGAAAAAAAATTATCACCTATACATTTTTTGAAAAAAATATTACTAGCGGTATATTTTGAAGAAAAAATATTACCAGAAATAGATTTTTGAAGAAAAAATATTACCAGCAATACATTTTTGAAAAAAAAATATTACCAACAAAAAATCTTATTGGCATTAAATAAACCATTTTGGTTGATATGCCGTAAAACAAAACAAACCAAAGCAAACCAAACTTCACACACATAGATATATATGTGGGTGACTATATACTGGAAAATGCTGACGTTAAGATTGAAATAAAATTCTTTCAATATCCAACTGGCTTTTATGTATTTTATTGTTGCACAATTTGTCAGATATTTCACATGAATTGCCCATCACATTCATTGATAATATATCCAGTTATATCAAAGAGGTTTTATAGAAAACAGAATAATTAACCTGGTATCAAAATGAATTCAATTTATTTTTCTTCAAAAAGTTTCTTTTACGCATTACTTTTTTCGATGTGAAAAATAGAGAACTTTCAGTTTTTTCTTGTTCTGGGTATTTTTTTTTTTACACTTTATCATCTCTCTTCGTTCTTTCTATGTTATTCATTCACACAAATCATTATGTTTTTCGCTGTTTCCCGTGACTTTCCTTCCCACCAGTATGTTTCTGTAATGAAGACTGACCATATTTTAGCCATTTTCACTTTACTCGCCAGCATTATAAACTTGTGGCCTGACAAGATAGAAATACAATTTACGCATAGTCGTTCTCACATTTTCTTATGTTTCTGTCGGGAATTTTCGCTTGATCACCAGACAAAAGATGGTCAAGGCAATGGCCTCAAAAGAGATCAGAAGAAATAGAACGAATCAACAAAATTCTCAATAACAAATACGAACGATGAAAATAAACCAGGAGCCAATTTTATTTTTCTAGCTGGCCAGAAGAAATTATTGAATGTCTCTTTTTATCACGGAAAGATGAAAGAGAGAATGAGAAAAGGGCGAGCGGAAAGAATGAGAAAGAGAGAGAACGAGAAAACAATAGGCGCAAGAGAAAAAGAGAAATAAAAAGAGCGAGAGAAAGTAAGAGAAAGCGGTAGCGTGGACGAGAGAAAGAGAGAAATAGAGTGAGTGAGAGAGAATGAGGAACAAAGAAAGAAATGTGGTAGAAATACAAAGTAATAGAAACAGAGTATGATAGTGTAATATATAACGAGAGAGAGGGTGTGATGAATAGAAAAAAAAGACGTTTACTACGGGACTTTCAAAGAAAATATAAAAAGAAAGGCAAACACTTGTTAATGAAAAATTAATAATCTCCAAAATAGTTCCCAGTGAAATAGTAAATAACTAAATTAAGTTAGAACGAAGTTTGTGTCTGATTTTTACGTGTATATTGCAAATGGATATGCATATAAAAATATCTAATCATCAACATAACCTCCATTGCTTGCTATAACCTCATTCCATCTGTCAATAATTTTATAGATGCCGTGTTTGTAAACTTTAGGTCTTGATGTAAAATACGGGACCAACTCATGTTCAACCTCTCCACTTGATGTCGACCCTAGAACTTCCAAATCATTCTGCAAATTCCTAAACAAAAGGAGAGTGAAGTAATAAGGAGGATGAATCAAGCTTTCATAGCAGATCTCTAACAGATTTTTAATCAATCTTACACTGTGAGGACGGGAATTATCGTGTTCGTGTTTTACTTTCCTTTTTTGTTTACTAAAAATGGATGTTAAGGGGTCCACCCCTTTTTCATACAAGTGGACTTGCCCAGTGCGAACTTGTACTGCTGCCGGTGAATACCCGGGAGTGACAGTGATACAGTGAGACAGTGAGACAGTGAGAGTGTGAGGTAATCGCTTTGTAGGAGTCGCAGTTGCGAGCACGTAGACTCAGAAGGAAGTTATACTTCGATACTGAATTTCCCAGACTGTATATATATTATTATTGCTACTAACCGAATTTCTGGATCTACTAACCGTATTACCAATTGTATTATTACGTCAATACATTTATTTGCTATATTTCATTCCTGCGTTTGTCATTCATTTGAGACCGGATTTCATCCTGGAATCTACAACAAAACTGTTTTCAGTAGAGTAAGTTGTCAGTCGAGATCAGCGTTGATTGTTGGTTATTGTCTAACGGTTCATAATGGAAGATTCCTTGAATATTCCACCGTACACTCTACATGATCTTCTTTGGATGTAGTTGTCTTCTGGATTGTTCAGCAGGTTTGTTTCTTCGACTGATAGTAAAGGGTTCATTTCTCACTTGTAACCAATATTAAAAAGCCTGACCATACAGGACACTTGAATTTATCGTGTAAGCAATGACTCACACCAATCTACACGTTGTTAGCGATTCTCTGGAGAGAGAGGTCGTTCTGCGAGATCCATTTTCCAGCGTATGAAATCTGTCCAATCCTTTTCAATTCGAGTTTATTACTGAGTTTACTAGCCATAGGATTTGCTGTAAGAGCAGCTTCCAGTTCCTCTAAATCGGGTCCTTTCCTTCTAGACTAAAATTCCCTGTTTTGTTACAGGACAAAAACCCCCTGTAAATTTCACTCAACGCATCGACCCCATAAGCACACAGGATGCATTTTGCTGCTGCACTTCCGCTGACACCTTTATGAAACAAGTGTACAACATTTCTAATGTGTTCTTTAGTTGCGATGAACATAGGGTCAAGTCCCGAATTCTATTGTCAACAATATTCTTATAACATACAAATTACTCATAATATTATTTGTAAACAACATAAAGATGCAATATTTGATTAAATTTGGTTCAACATTTTTATATGAAAAAATCAAACAGATCTTTTATTCTAGCCTGTTATATATTTTTTATTGAACATATATATATATATATATATATATATATATATATATATATATATATATATATATAAAAGCAAATATATGGATATAGATCCGACAGTATGAAGAAAATATACAAAAAAAAAAAAACAAAAATCTTAATATGCAATTATGCTGTATTAATGTTAATATAAAGTCAACGTCGGACGTTTCGGTCTATTTTAGACCATCTTCAGGACATTTTCATTTAAACATAATTAACATTAGAACATATAAAAATTCAACACTAAAAGATGATGAACATAAGAGCACAGTCCAAACAGATAACTGAAATTTTTATAAACGGAACGCTGATCCTATATAAAAAATTCAGTTATCTGTTTGGATTAGTTGTGCTCTTATGTCCATCGTATTCGTCGGTAGGCACAAATTTTAACCACTTCACTGCCATATAAGATATTAGATATTACTTAGCAGTTTAACACTCTCTTTTTTTTCTTTTGGGTAACAACATTTCCCTATCTCTTAGTTTGATTATTTTCTGGAATGTATTTTTGGCGGTTCTTATATACGTATAAATTTCGGTGTTTTCAGCTTACTACATTAAAAATATATTGTTTAGTTCCTGCGCCGACTTGATTCTTACATATCCAATACTTAGTTTAATTTAACCTTAACTCTTTCTCTCTTTTGCTGACAACCATGTATTTCTTTTAATTACTTTTTAAAGAATTCCTTGGGTTTTCTGTGTCCTACACCAACCCGATGTAATCCGTTTATCTTATGTTGTTAATATTATATTCACTGGTAGGTATTGTAATTCTGTTAATACCGTCTTGCACATCTTAGTATGTATGGTTTGATATCTAAAGTGAAGAAATTGTGTGTTGTTTACCAAAGTGAAGAAATTGTGTTGTTTGCCTAATCTTAGTTAGAAGATGGTCGTAGAAGAAAAGTCTTGAATAAGGTTATGCCGCGGACATTCCCAAAGAGAAACAGAAACTCTTATCAGAAACATTTACTTCCATATAAAGAGTAATATAAATCTAGAAAAGAAATCAATACAAAATTCCTAGCGAAAAAGACGAGAGTACAAATCATGAGTAAATTTAGCAAGTTGGGGGAAAAGTAATATAAAAACTAACACACCAGCGTAGAAACAGTGACATATTGCTAATTATTTTAATGATTTGGATTCGATCAGGGAAACAAATAGTTACACCATAGAACAGTGTACTACACAGAAGAAAGTAAAAAAAAAAAGAAAAAAAAGGGGGATCACTATAGAAAATACTATGAAATTTTATGGTTCACGCAAAACACGGATTTGTTCAGTGTGGATTAAGTAAAGAACTTCTTTTAGTTTTTTGGGTGGTGCCCCGACTATATGAATTTAAACAAGATTAGCATCTACGTCCTACCATTTTATTGATGAAATAGTTAAATGCATCCGCCACCTCTATTCTAACAGTTTATTTTCTCGAACTTCTTATCTTTGGAACACTCTTCCGTGTCTTTGCTTCCCTGATAACTACAATCTTCAAAAAGTTAAATGCAACGTCAATCGTCATCTTCTGTCTTCTTGAACCCCGTTCATCTCTTGTCCTTTCCCCAGTCCTCCTTATTCTTCTCATTCTCTTTAACTTCCTGTAATCTCTGCGTACTAGTGGCGTTATCGCCTTGCTTGGGGTGAAATGATTAAAAAAACATTCTGTGTTCCCATAAAATATCGGAAACAGACCTGATATGACTAACTTCTTCTATGAACCGTGTCAATACAGGACGTGGATGATCATGGCTCGCCACATCTTCCTATCCTTTGTAGCACTAAGTAAAGTTAGTATATCTTTTTCTCTTCCTGTTCTGTTATCAATCAGAACAGTTGCAGAAGATTTCGAAGTCGTCTGGAGACTGTGTTTGAAGTCAATGGCGATTTTATTGAGTAAATTTATACTTTAGAACTTAAAGATATTTTTGTGTAATTTTGGTAAATATATGTGTTAAAATGAGATGGCAGTGTTATTTTCATTTTTTCGTCGTCGCCATCTTCTGTCTTCTTGAAACTCGTTCATCTTTTGTCCTCTCTTCACTCCTGCATCTTCTCTCTCACTTTCACTCATTGTAAACTCTCTCTCTCTGTACCAGTGGCATTCCCGCCTTGCTTCCGGTGAAATTATCAAAAAAATGTGCATAAAAGATCAGAAAATTAACAAAATGACAGGACCTTACTTGAGAACTGAAGCAATCGTGAAATAGGAGGAAAGGTACGGTCCATAATAACTGTTTGATAGAGAACCACCCCAAAGACTTTAGTAACTAAAGAAAAGATTTACAAATTCAAAGTAACTTTTACTGTTTAATTATGACCATACCGCGCATAGGCAAAATTACAGAGGATGATGCTGTGCAGGTAACGGAGTTGCAGTAACTTAAATATAGGGTGACCCCAAAAAATAGGAACTTTTTAACAATCCAATAAAACCAAGAGTGATGGAAGAAAAATATTTTATTCATAGTAATTGAAACCTTAAAACGTGCCATTTAAGAAACAATGATGAAATTTTCATTTTTTTAAAAATTACGTCCTGTAGATGGCGTCCTCCTGTACGAATGCATTCTTGAAATCTGCTGTTGAGATTCTTCATTGACTGCTGCAACATCTCAGCTGGGATACTGTGAATTTCATCTTGAATTCTAAATGGCGAAATGTTTACAAGCCCAAGGTCACTGTCTCGTAGTGTTGCCACTTGTTCATGTCTGGCAATACGCACTTCAAAAATTCCCGTTTTTTTTTGCGGGGGGCGCACCCTGTATTTAGCTATATAACCACCAGAAACCTGCGTGACTAATAATAATAAGAGTTACTGTTAATTAATAAAGTTAATTACATCTCAAATTAAGCTCGTTTTAAATGACGCCCCTTGTTATTTCTTAATGTCTAATTCGAAACAAACTAAAGAATTAAGACTCATAAACAACATTTTAAGAACATGGTGAACTCGCTTTGAAGTAACGATTAGCAAACTAGTATAGCGTATTATTGGCTGCTGCATGCAAACGGCCTTGTGTCAAAACTAAGTAAATAATTGAACACCTCAGTGTGGAGCAATGATTAGCAAGTCAGTCTGGCATATCTTCACTAGAGTGTAGTGAGTTCGATAATCATCGCATAATCCGTATCTATAGTTTTGGCAAAAACAGACGTCTAGATATGTAGGATTTTTAACAAACGAGTCTACTTGACCATTGCTATAGTGTAGTGAGTTCAAAGGTGATTCGGTACCTCATGATTTGGTCTCGTGTCAAACAAACTTATTTTTTACTTTTTTGAAAGAAAAAAAGAAGAAGAATTTGAAAAGTGCCCAGAATCAATAGGCCAACACGTATTTAGTTATATCTTCCTGACGTTTGTATAAAACGACACCATTTTTTTCCATATTGCGACCATTTTTAAAAATTCGTATTTTCTTGTTTTCGAATAGAAAAAAAACTTTGAAATTGTTCAACAGTATAGTTTCTAATTATATAAAAGTCATATAAAAAACAAGAAGGCCTCAGTTGATAACATTGGATCAGAAAAGCCAGTTCATTGTCCAACGAGCTAAGACGTCATCGAGATACATATTGCATAATACATGAAATCAAACAAAGAGAGTTTGTAGTTATAATGATAGTTTATATCATGGAATTTTGACGTACCAAAAGGAACTTGTCAATTCTATCGCAATTTATGTGGTGTAAATAAAGGATTGAACCACCACACTTAAACAAATTGTCACTGGTCTGAAAGAAAAATAACCTTATAAATACAGAGAAAAATTGATGCACTTGACAAAAATTTATATAGTGATAATGAATTGACCGAAAATGTCTAAACAACTTGAACAATGTAAACACTAATAATAATAATAATAATTAGCTAAATACACAAACATTTATCTGCGGTCCATATAACATCAGGACAACCTTCAAAAGCTTGACGACATTTCGCAGATATCTCTCCCGAGTAAGACCCCCCCATAGAAGAGAACATGACTAAATACTGTGTGTACGCTATCCCGTGCAGCTGCAGAAAAGAATATAAAGGAGAGACAAGCCGCCCCCTCAGGGTAAGGCTTCAAGAACACCAGAAAACTGTAACACGAGGAGAAGTAGAAAAATCAGGCGTGGCTGACCACATATGGAGAGAGAAGGGAGATCACCGCCCTCTGTGGGATCATGTTGAGATCATAGACAATGAACACCATTGGAAAATTCGTAAACTTAAGGAATCAGCACATATGCTAGGCCACAAAAATCTCCTGAGCCGACCAAGCATAGAAATAAATACAATATGGGAACCAGTAATAAGGAGTGCCAGAGAAAAGCAATGATAAAGTTGCAATATGAGCTCTGGTAAAAATATGAATGATAAGAGCAAAATTGCAATATGAGCACTGGTAAAAATGGTTGCTGAAGATATTAGGCTTATAATACCCAGAAATTCATGCCCAGATGCCCTCATGGCACAGTGGATAAAGGCGTTGGTTAGATTCAGTGACAGGACCCAAAGAGTGTGAGTTCAATACCCGGTTAAGGCTGTGGAGAACTTTCAGAGGGAAATTAGCAGGAGATAACTGATAACTGACATCCATCAAACATGGCACGTGGAACTAGAACAGTCTACCCCGGTGAGCGAAATAAAGGGTTCAGTTCGAAATTCCAACCACCTGAAGAAGACCGGAGTGTACAACGGCCGAAACGTTGTGATAAATATGGCGACAAAGATGAGGGCAATCGTCCGAATAATGTAAATGATGTACGAACATTTATCGTAATAATAATTTTAAAATAATTCAGCAAACGATGTTATTTAACTTATGGTAATTGAATATTTGGAAATTGTCTCGCTCGGTTTCCGTGCGTCGGAAAATGCCGTTTTTATCGCGGTCGTCATGTAAAGGACTAAAGTTTAGTATCTCGCATCGGGCGGACAACTAAATTTCATCTTTCATCTCTCAGGTTTATCTGTGTCTTCACAACTCATTTGTGACTCTCCCTGCTGACACACCGCAACTGAAAATATTATAGATATATGCCCGATCTCTGGAAGCAGCTATTCGAGGTAGTACCTCCTTCATTGGACTAAAAGAGTGGGAATCGGTAGTAATACCGACGCCAGCACAACCGAAGGTTACGGGAGCTGGGCTAGTTTTTAAACCTAGACCGGGTGCATGTGCACGAGTTCCCTACATTAAACAGACCTTATGTCTCATCCTGTCAGCGTGGGCCAGCAATAAAATACAACCGCTTTTCACTCTTATGGCTAAGATCAAAGTGTAGTAACTGTTATTATCAGCTTAATCTCATCCTCTCTTTTCACGTCTATCTTCCATCCTTTCTTTCTTTCATTCATTCATTTTCTCATTGAAAACAATAGCGTCTTTTTCCGTTTTTGCTCTCAATCAAAACGGAATAATCCATTATTTATGAGGTGTTGCCTGGACGTAGCGGCCGTGCGAACTAATGAAGATTAGGGACAAGCTCAATTATAACAAGATACAAATGATAATAATAATAATAATAATGAAAAAAAACTTGAATATTTATTCTTTCTCACTTGATAACTTATTATAAGTACATAGAATATAGAGAGTGCGATGGTTAAATTGTTCCCATTTTATATTTTTAATTTTGCGCAGGCGCGTTGTTTGTTTTTCATTTTGTCGGCTGTATATTAGGGTCAGTTGGGCACCGTCTGTGGGAAAAAGATGACCATGACGCAATTCACTCCGCCAGAAATCTGGAAATGGCATGATGTACTGCTTAACATTCGCGCTACGAACATTTCAGAGTGTTTGGTTGTCGATCTGAGGACAGTGCAGAGAATTCGGAAAGCTGGATGACTCTAATGGGGATTACGAAGTGGTCACTAATAATGGCGACGTTATATCTCCATTCATCTTCCCACGGGGACTCAGGTTCAACACAGAGTCCTCCATCAAGTGTCTTGAGGAATTATTACTCCCCCAGGTCAAGAGTGTGGCTGTTGGAAGACACCATGATTGGTAACATGACTTTGCACCATATCACACAAGCATGAGAACTCGGGCTTGGCTGTCAAACAATTTCTGCGACCACATCCTCCCTTACACTGGCTCTCTAACTCCTAGACTGCACCCGCCTTGATTATTATGTGTGGGGTGCAGTTGAGCGAGAGACCAACAAAACTCCTTGTAACACCAAAGATGAACTGAAGGCAAGGATTATGGCAGCATTCACCAATTTAAACAAGGTGACCGTCCAGAAGAGATGCAGGAGATATTTTTGTGTAATTTTTGTAAATATATATGTTAAAATGAAATGTCATATTATTTTCCTTGTTGCGTAAGTTAGACGATAATTTAACCATCGCAGCCTGTAACTAGTAGAACTGATTTGATATTCTGACTTCCTGATAAAACCATCAGGTACCACGCAAACTGTCCAACTATTTCTTATTTTTCGCGTAGGCTCGGCATCTTTACTGAAGTTTAAGATGAGTCATTGATTGTTCAAATGTACATCCACTACTACTGCTACTGCTACTACTACTACTACTACTACTACGCACGTGTGTGCGTGTGAGATAGAGGGAGAAAAGAAGAGAGAGAGAGAGAGAGAGAGAGAGAGAGAGAGAGAGAGAGAGAGAGAATATCAGCTTTAACGCATTCAGTAAGAGAATCTCGTTCATAATCTTCTGGGAATTTAAACGAAGAAAATCCCTAAAAATCACAATTAAAATTTAAAAAAAAAGGTTGGAGGGTGGGGAACGATCAAGCTAAAAATATAATAATTTACGCACATCTTTATTTGATAATGATAATAATGGAACTAACCGTTTCCATAGAATAAGTCATTCAGCAATCATTAGTGTTCCTGTAGGCTGAAATTTCTAAAATCTTTTTTTTTATTAAAACAGCTTTTCAGGAAGTTAGACATTTCAAGTCCACTAAATGTTATAGCTCTTTCAAATGTTTATTGTACATTCCCACTAATCAGTCTTTAATAATGTAGAAAGGTAACAGGTTAAATTGTTATGGAGTCATTTTTCTGTAGATGTTATTTCTTTCGGTGGTTTTACTTGATTTTAATTAACATTATTTTACCTGAAATTGTAGTGAATAAACGTTTATAAGTTTGAATAGTGGATATGTCCTCGAATAATGTAATCTATATTTCACAACAACCATTGGTATCATATATGAGAAATAGAATACAATAGGAAGTAGGGAAGAGCACATGGGTACACGAATATCCGGGTAACCGTCAGTGAATATCGATCTGAACGCTTCTTTAATCTACGGGG
Source organism: Acanthosepion pharaonis (assembly GCA_903632075.3). Classification (NCBI taxonomy): domain Eukaryota; kingdom Metazoa; phylum Mollusca; class Cephalopoda; order Sepiida; family Sepiidae; genus Acanthosepion; species Acanthosepion pharaonis. Next base: position 795,969 of record CAHIKZ030005474.1, on the reverse strand, counting down.
CGTGTATTGTTCTCGTTCCGCTATGTCTACGGATATCTCGCCTTGATTTTATTTTTTGATAATGGCAACAACAACAACAAGGACAAAATGATTATGGAGTATGAGTATGAGAATGATGCTAGGAGTATGCATCAACTAGGAACAAAGAGCAGTGATCTGAATTTGAAGAGAATATGCTAACTCCTCAATTTCTCTGGTCGGAAGATGTGTCAGAGGCTTTTAGAACAATATGGCGACAGTGCATTGCTGCCTAGAAGTGTGCACGAGTAGATCGAGAAATTTAAAAGTGGCCGGACAAGCTTGAGTTACGAAGAAGGAGCAGGATGCCTTCACCACTGACAAGAAGATTAATCAAGCTCGACAGATTATAATGGCGAGCCGGCGTATCACCATCGATAATGAGGTAACACGTTCTCTGCAGATTCGGATCACTGCTCTTTGTTCTTCCTTACTACACACGTGATCACTATAAGCAGACATGCGCACAAAGTAGTGGGACAAACTTAAATGATGAAACTATGATGAAAGTGCGGATAATTTTTTTTAACTACCCTCGTATAAAAGATGGTCTTTTTTTAAAAAAATGTTTGGGTGATTGAATAAGTCACAAAACAGCTTTCCAGGAAAGAAAATTTCGCCAGTTGAAATAAAGATTAATCTGAAGAAGCTAAAAGCAAAACATACGAAATTTATGAACGTGTCCCTGTTCGTTATTTAATCTATTTATTTATGACAGAGTCTATCTATCTATCTATCTATCTATCTATCTATCTATCTATCTATCAAAAATTCATTTGAATTCCTTCTTGAGCAGGCATGATTCTTTTTCCTTGAATTTCCTTTCAAGTATACTTTATAAACGATTTTCGGCCACTTTTACTTCTTAAAAAGAAAGAAAAAATAAAAAGACATTATTTTAACACTACACACACACACACACACACACACACACACACATATATATATATA